>JARFOC010003441.1:0-11376 GCA_031763485.1 Osmoderma eremita | reverse complement strand
TATCACACTGATGAGATTAAGGAAAATCGAAACATATCTAACTTTTAAATGTCGCGCCATATTTCAAAAGCACGATGTAGTTTCAGGTTTGACCGTACCCATCCCATAGGGCGCTGTTATTCAATATCATGAAGTTCCGTGTTTCGCACGAAATGTACAGTGTTCGCGTTTCTCTTTAATTGGTGTTCTGTGGTGGTAATCCTTCAAAAGAAATTTCTTAATCTGATAGTTCTGGCATGGTTGATTTTATATTTTCTGTGACTGAGCTTTCGAATCAACCTACAGTCGTGGCTACATGATTAGGAACGACATATTTGTTTTGCGTTTTAGGAAACCAAGAACTAGAATTAATATAACAATTAAATAAAAAATTAAGTATTGAAGATATTTAATAAATAACATATTCATGATTATATGGCCGCCAATGTAGATACATACATACATTTACTGCTTTCGTTTTTAACATATTTCAACTTCAGAATTAATAACGAATATGATTTAAGAAGTAAATAAGTATAAACATTAGAATTCGATATCGTTTTAAAAACAGCAGGCATGGAATAACCGGAATGGTAATAACAACGACCTATTAAATTGTTATAGAGGACGCACCCATCGTCCACAAATTTAATGATTTCATTAAAATAAGTATTAATATCAGATCTGGGCTAGGCCGTGCGGCCGCTTGTCGGGTAAATTTTCGGCGGTTTAGCTGTGTTCGTTCTCCCGACTCAGAATTTAATTGAATTAATGAAATTCCAATTATGCCATAAATTACAGCCCTGTCACATAATTATAAATGGAATTATTAATATTTCATACGGATTGTCAGTACCACCACTAAACTACATCGATTGCCAATTAAATTCTAATCTGTGCGACTGTGCAACGTGAAAAAAATTAAATAAATTAACTCGTCGGAATTACATTACTGGTTCTTTGTCTGGGTTACGTGCCCTTTTGTAACTACTTTTTTTATGGCCGCTTCATTACTCCAGTTTGTAGGAGGAAGATAGAATATCGAAACGAGTGGCATATTTAATATATAATAAGCCATTAGGAATGTCTCCTATTGTGTTCCAAGATGGGAAGGGGTATATAAAAGATAAACTTTAAAACAATGGCTTTTGTCGCGGAGATGTGTAAGTGGAAATACTCCGCTGGCGGTACAGTCTTTACTCAGAGGTCGAATTAAAGAGAAGCAGCTCGTTCTTATACAAGAAGAAATAATTTGTTTTATTGTTTTCTGGCTCCTCCTGGAAGGAAGGTTTATTTATACTCGCAAGTTACGTAGGGTATTAATGTTTATTATCTTTTACGAAGATAGTTTAAAATACTTTTGACGTGAAATATTTCCGTGTAATATTTTAGAATAAAGCACGACAGTAATCAACTTTTCATTGTGACATTACCAGAGCTATTTTCAAAGCTATAAAATAAATTATAGCACTCCAACAGGAAACATCGTATTTAAAGGATAAGATAAATTTTTAATAAAACCTCCTAATTTTTATTTGCTTTCTACTGTGTGCTGTGAGACTAGTTTCGACTAGTTGCTTAAGTTGTACGAAACGCCCAGTCAGAAAAACTACTCATACAGTCACACAATTTGAATATAAATATGTTTTTGCAATTAGTACTGTAACCATACCTTTTATTTCACTATTGCTGTAATAAGGTCTATTACAGCACTAGTTGCGTATTAGAAATGGGACATTTAGCGGATTTTTTTTAAGTTGGTGACATTGCGACATTAATGGAGATATCAATGTGACATTTCAAGGTTGTAGTTAAATTAACAAAATTTATTGTAGTTACATGTATTTGCAATATAATAGTTAATAGTTTATTACAAAGAGAAAGTAACACTCTTAGATTTGATATTTTAATTAATCTTTGGAAATGTGCAATTATTATATACATGTATATTTATATTAAATTTGAATTATCTTTTGAATTGATAGTAATACCATGTGCAAAAGAGACATTCTGTTGAATATTATCATTCTCTGTGATAGTGATATTGTTCCTTTTCGGGTAAAAGTCACACTCAAACTATGAACCAGAACATCCAGGCAGACTAACGTTCTTTTTCTGTGCAAACATATTTCCGACATCAATCTTATTATTTAACGTAGTTTTCAGCAACAGCCGAGTTTTTCCAACTACCTAATCGTTTTATGGTCAAAATATCACCTCCATTGTTTGCTATATGTATAGCACTGGACCTTCTAAAACAATGTGCTGTATAAAGATGAGGATCCGGTAAACGAACAAAACTGGCAATTACTTTAGGAATATTTCCCATAGTGTTAATACCAATAGGGCTATTAATTAAATAGCCATGGCGACAAGTTAGGGAAAAAAACGTTTGTAGGTAACTGTTTTAGGCCGAAGATTGTTATTTTTTGTTAGTTCCATGCAGTTTACACCAGTTACTGCAAACATCCTGAGAACATTATTTTTTGTTTTAGGTACACTGACTATAATGGAATCGGATATATATGGAAGGTCTTCAACACATATATTAACTAATTCCTCTCGTCTGCAGGTTATCAAAATAACCTAGAATATAAGCTATTGACAAAAGTTGATAGAATAAAGTTAACACTCACTTTCATAGCTAAGTATATTTTATCATCCGCTTCTCTTAAAAATTTATGAACGTCTTCCTCTTCTAAAATTTTAGATTTTTTTACTTGATAGTTTTTAGATAGCCGCTTTAGTAATGCTTGGAGTTTCTTAAATAGTCTCACAATTTTAATTATATCTACAATCGTCAGAAACCTTCTCCAATACGCATCCATAGTGTGGTACCCACACTATGTTTTTCAACAACTTCCTGTGGAGAAAGTCCAGAAGCGCTTCCTAAAGTAGCTCCGTTTCAAAGATACTGGAATATAGCCTGAGAGAAACACCGATTATACTCATCTATTAAACACACATGGTTTCAAGAGCTTGCTGGCCAGACGTAGTTTATACAGTGCTGAAAATCGTGGTGAATAAAATTTTATGCCGCTCATTACTGGCACAATGTTCCACCTTGCAGTACACGATTAACGCCTACATTTACTATACCTCGCGCCAGGATTAACATCTCCACTAAGTCACATGGTGAGAAGCTTACACAAATATTTTGGACTGGAGCCGAATTATATAACATAATTTGTACGTTTTTACATAGTTAATTTCTTGTTCTGTAGGTGGGAATCTGTTGGACAAATATAATACCATATAATATAATGGCGTTCTGTGTGATGCATATCTCCCGAATTGTTGCGTCTAACATTATTTTCCTTCGTAGATTCTGCTGAGGATGGCAACTTAATTGCCGAAATACGTATCTGGAGTTCTTCACCCATCAAGGGGGTAGTAAGGGTATTTTTATTCTTATTACTACGTTTCACAGAAGAAAATTTAGAATACGGCACTGGGGAGTTCCGTGTGACTCGCAGGTTTTCCTACTACGGGAGTTGGCCGAACAAGTATCAATTGTACTAATACCGCTGCCACAAACGTATATGCTTTCCAACACTGGTTGAGTGAACGATATCGACTGTACGTTAGTGCCAGTCGTCGATCCGCACCCTAGTTTTTACTACACTGATTCCAAATTTTATAATTCCACATTTTGTTAAGGGAAAAACCTCATCTTATTTTGACACGTTTGTTTTAAATGTTGAACCAGTCCCTTCTTACTTTTATTTAAAAATCAAAATCCTTACTTTCAAAATTAGTTACTATTACAGCAAAGTGTCCCGTTATTCTCATAGAATGATAAGTATGCACGGCACAATAAAACATTTATTATTATTAATTACTTCCGGGCATAAATATTCAAAGACGACTTAGTGCTGTTCCTTATTAATTCCCTTAAAATATTATCTGAGGAGAGACTGAGATCCCGAGATTTATGCGCAAAGTACGTGTTCACGAGTGTATTTAGCTAATTTACATATATATTGGCGACCAAATTTATGTCGTGTTATTGTTGCACACCGCTTCCCCTTCGCACTAGAGACGATCTGCATTTTCGCACCTACGGTAATATTTGTTAACGAATATTTGGCGGCGTAATAGCAGAGAAACTGCAAATAATTAAAGCGGTTACCTTGATCACTACCTTATTACGGAATCGTAAATTTCAAATACTACGAGTTACGTAGACGGCAGATCGTTAAAGTAGTTCCAGGATGGCAGTAGTAATAGTACTTACACGATTTAATACCTTCGCAGCACTTTCACAACTTAAGCGTAGTAAAGTCTCTTAATTGTAATAAATACAGTAACAGCAACAAATATGGTAGTTAGAAAAAAAGAAGTCGATGAATAAAAATTGGAAATGGTGCGTTATGACTAGATAACCTTTGCAACTAAGTTTATCAAATCTTCCTCCTTTATCAGGTCTTGCGGCAGGCAACGAAAGCCACTGAGTTAGTCAATTCACCCAGTGGCTGGCGCAGGCACATGGTTTTGAAAACTCTATTTATAACTTTTATTTAATTAGATGGCAAAATCAACAGCATTCCTAATTAATAATTCCAGATTCTTGTTAATGTCCTGTTGTATTTTCTTTATTTCCTCTTTCAGAGGGTTGTTCACCGCCCCTTCGCTGCTATTTTGACGTTTGTCAACATGCCCTAGTTAGCAAAGTCATTCTTTTCCACGCAACTTTTATAGTCTTACCAATGTGCAATAATTTCTAAATGCTTATATCTATTGAAGTTCATCTCGTCTCAACCTCCGTATGAAGTGTGGGATATAATAGCAACTTTTATCTTTCACTATATATCCTTAGTTGCTGTCATTAGCGCTATCGTCACTTCCGATTGCTATGTTGCAACTTATTTACATATGTCGGCGCCTGCAAAGTGCCTATCTATGTGGCTATTAGCGTTAGCTGCTGTTAATCATTATCGTGGTAGTTTTAAAATATTTTTACCTAAATCCCACGTTAATTAGTTTACATATAGTTGTACAAATCGTAGTGCACACAGAGAAACATATTTTCAGATTGAGAGAAAATATTGTTTTTACCGTATTTACCTGAAATAAGAATACTAATGCATTTATACTCGTGCAAAGATATGCACATACCGACAAGAAAATACATTTCTCACAGTAATCATTTTAATCCAAGAAAAGTTGAGTTGTTGTTCTTTGGCCTATTTCAATCGTTTGTTGGATTTTGTTGATCCGACGTTTCGGCTGTTCGTCTGCTTCCGTCATCAGTGTAGTCCTGATAAGGGGCTTTTCTTGCAAATTCATTCTTGCAACTTCTCTGGCAAATATATCCGAGAACCAATTTTTGACAACGCACAAACCTTTGACAACTCACAGACAATTGATAGATCTCTATGCGCTGTTATTCCTTATTTATTCAGTCTCCCGTGTCATAATTCTTGAAAGAAACTTAATTACAATCTTAAGTAAACGATTGGTAAGTGTAGTTTATTTATTTAGCGAAAATAATTATTTCTTAAAATAAGGGTTTCATGTCATGTATTCTTGGTTAACCTTCGTAATTTTTTTGATTCAAGAAAAGGGGGCTAAGAAATTAGTTCTCTCATTCTAAAAAATATTCTGTTGCGGATATACAAACAGAGATTTCCTTAAGCATATTCATTTATTGCAAGTATAAATTTTTCTGTGTAAAAAATTTCATTGCCACTACAAAGTCAGGTCATTAGTCATAATCTGGCGATATTCATATAACCCCGAGATGACGTGAATACATAAAAGTGTTATTCTTTTTTATATGTTCAAACATCGCCTAAGGGTAAGGTGCATATAAGAATATTTTGATTTATTTTTTAATACCAAAGAAATCAAAGTATATCGTATTATGATGATACAGTCACAAATATCGATCCTCTAGAACATAGGAAAAGAACTGAAGAATTTATGTGAGTAACCCAGGTCTAAATCAGAAATATATGGGATATTTAATAAAACTGGAGTATCAGTGAATCAAATCAAAAGCATAAGTTAATTAACACATTGTCGAAAATAAAAAAATATGTATTAGCCAGTTTTTGTTATTTTGATAAATATAAAATATTTTTCTCTTACATTACGTAAGTCATACATTTCAGAAAAAAAAATATGTACTTGAACAAAGATAATGTAATTACTCCAAAGAAGATCCACTATTTAAATATTCTCTTCTCGGAAACGATCCTAAAGCATCTCCGACATCTGTAGCGAGACTTATACCTACTTTAGCTATGGTTAATTTAAATTCAAGCATTGCCGTTTGTTTATTTATAATTAAACTCGTATTGGTTCAATGGATTCATTAAGTTGGAATAATTTGATTAGAAAAGGAAGCGGAAAGGAGCGCTGTAAGCCATAGGGAATGGAAATTGGTGAGAGAAAATGCGACAAGTTCAAAGAAGAAGTACGCATTTACTGTATTATAATTTGGAGCGCATCTAGTGAACTACAACACGCTTTTATACTGCAAAAATGTACAATAAGAGCTACTACATATGTATTGATTATTTCCGGGCAGCTGTCGTGAATATTTTGCTAATGAAAAAATATTGACAATAATTTGTGTGTACATTTTGTAATGTGTTAAATGTATACATCAAAACATGCTGCAGTTCTCAATAAATCCGACTATCACAGTTACTACACCCGTGATATGAATAAATTGGTTATATTACAACATCGTTTAAAAATAACTCAGCAATCAATAGACTACGTTGTTGTTCTTTGGGCTATTTCCATCGTTTGTTGGATTTTGTTGATCCGACGACTCGGCAGTTCGTCTACTGACGTTATCAGGGTAGCCCTCATAAGGGGTGTTTCTTGCCAAATTCATTCTTGTAACTTCTCTGGCAAATATATCCGAGAAGCAATTTTTGACAACTCACAAGCAACTGACAGATCTCTATGCGCTATTATTCCGTATTTATTCTGTCTCCCGTATCGTGGTTGCCGATCTTCTTCTTATGCTGTTCTTAATCATTGGTAACCAGACATCTTTGATTTCCAGGCTTGGTGTGCTTATGGCGTTTGTTGTTGTGGCCATATATGCTGCTTCTTTCAATTTTACTCTTGATGTAATGTATGAGTGTCCCTCTACCCCATTCAATCCAGTGTTTTTCTTCCCAAGCATGTTGTGCCAAGCGCGATTTTTTCGTTTCCGCCAGTCGTACCAGTTTTTCATGTTCTTTAATTCTGAGTTGCATGGGTCTACCTGTTTCTCCGATATATGATCTTCCACATTCACACGGTACTTGGTATACATATACATTTTTTAGTTTTTTGGTTTTCGTTATCCGGCTTTGTTTTGGTTAGGGTCGCTCTGTTTGTGTTAATTGTTGTTATCGCTGTTCTAACCTTGTATTTGTTACCTATTCTCCTAATCTTTTCTGACAGGTCTTTCATGTACGGGATTGATGTCGTACACATCTTGTCTTGCAGGTGTGGGTCTTGGTCCTACTGTGCTACCCGATTTTTTCTTGCTTCTGCCAGCGTTTTATTTTATAACCATTCTGTGGTCTTGAGTGTGCCGTTGATATTTCTATGTACAAGGTCATCCAAGAACGGTATCTTGCCTTGTGCTTTCACTTCCATGGTGAATTTGATAGAGTTTCCTATATTGTAGGAATCCGTTTAGGGCGTCTTCACCATGTGGCCATATTCCGAGTGTGTCACCTACCTACCTAAACCACATTTTTGGCTTTTTGGTGTATGTATTTGTGGCCCTATCTTCGAATTCTTCCATGTAGGTGTTGCTCGGTATGAGAGATAGTGGAGAGCGCATTGCGATGCCAAATTCTTGCTGATAGAACTGTTGTTGTGTAAAAGTATATAATAAATTACCTGAGCCAATTAAACAGTTGAATGTGAAAAAGTTCGGCAAAACTTGAAAAAATTAATAAGTAATCTTTTCTATAATGTAAAGGAGTACCTATCTAACACACGATTTTAATCAATTGCTACCCGCAGTACCTATGTATGTATATTTATGTTTTGTTGTTGTCATCTTTATTTATATATTATTAACTACTTCTTATGACTTCTATTACTTTTTATTTAATATACTTTTATTTATTGTTATTACTTAAGACAATTATGCATAAAATGCATTTCTTTTTCTTTGACATGTTGCGATATGTGGCAAATATTACTACTATAATTCGTTTTTAGTTCCATTACTGCCAACATTAGCATTTCTTACGAAATAATGCAAAAATAAAACTGTAGTTCTCTCCACCGCCAAATATTATTGTTATTCCTGGCTACGAATCTCCCCTTACTAACCGCCGAGTGGCCAGCCCCCACTTTATCCCGGCGAAGTTCTGACAACTCATTTATTTTAAAACTTTCAAACTCCAACTAATTAATCCAATTAGGAATTTGGAGATATTCCGTTTGGTTGGTTCTGCACACGAGGATCTTCAGTTTAATCCTACTTCCCCTCGCATCTGTATTGTACATTTATAGAATAATTAGAAAATGACGCCGGATAAAAAGAAGAATTGCCAAGAAAATGAATTAAGTATTCAAAATATGCAAATTAATTTATATTTCCGTTTAACCGGGATACTATTTGAGTTTCCTCTCAACGAAACGTTGCAACAAAGAATTGAGATAGGGTTTTCAAAGGCAAATTGCACGAGTACAAAATGCAAATCGTTGAAATAATCAAACATAATTCTGAAGATTATAAATAAAAAGGAGTGAATGAAAGACATCTGCGCATAATAATTTATGAACGGGTTACTTACTAGTCATGAATTGTTAGCATTTTCTCAGAAACTCATTCTTGCACATACGAGGTGTGTAAATTAAGTAATGAGACTGATATTTTTTAATATTCTTATTTGAATGTAATTACAATTGAACGTTGTTTCCCTCAAAATAACTCCCTTGGGAAGCCACAAAGGGTTGGAGACGGTTCTTCCATTCCTCATAGCAGTGCTGGAACTCGGATATTGAAATCGCCTTTAGCTGGTCGGTTACAGCCGTTTGAATGTTTTCGAGTGTCCCAAAATGATGTCCCTTCAGATGAATTTTCAATAAAAAAAAGTCACAAGGACTCATGTCAGGTGAATAAGGAGGCTGAGGAGCCACAGAAATATTTTTACTGGCCGAAAAAACCGTTTATGGAAATTGCTGTGTGTCAAGGCGCATTGTCATGATGCAGGATCCAATCGTTCTTGATACACACATGACCCATTTTTCGGAGTGTTTCGAGAACCTCTCGGTAAAAATGTTGATTAACTGCCTGACCTTGAGGCACGAACTCTTTATGAAGGATTCCCTGGCTATCAAAGAATCAAATCAGCATGCTCTTGATTTTTGATTTGCTCATTCTTGGTTTCTTGGGCTTTGGCGAACCTGAAGTGTGCCATTCCATGGCGTTTTGTTTCCGGATCATACTCAAACACCCAACGCTCAGCACCAGTAATGACACGTTCCAAAAAAATTTCAATATTTTCAATCGATTCCAAAAAGTCAAGGCACCTTTCTCTCCTGATGTCCTTTTGTTCCTGCGAAAGGTTTCTTGGAACCATTTTCGAGCAGATCTTTCTCATTCCCAATTCATTGGTCAAAACTTGATGAACGGTGGTGTGAGACAAATTCAACTGTTCCCCGATCATTATGACCGTCAACCGACGATCTGAAAGCACACGATCGCGGATTTTGTCCACATTACCATCGGCTCTTGCAGTTGAAGGTCTTCCGCTGCGTGGCTCATCTCCCATCGACTCTTTTCTTTCTGAAAATGCCCTAAACCACCGAAAATCCTGAGCTTTTGACAAAATACTGTCTCAGTAGATCTGCTGAAGTTTTGCAAAAGCTTCTGTTGCACTTTGCCCAAAGGATGAAACCTAACTGTCATTCCCAAACTTCTCCATTTAATCCATTTATTATTTATTGGCCTATTGATGTTAGAAGTATTTTATTAGGGTTCTTTAATAAGAATTCGACAAGCCGAGATCCATTTTAACTCGTTTATTCATACTCCCGTACCAACCTATCTTCTAGGTATGTACCAACATAACATTATACAACAAGAAGTCCCCGCATTTACAGAATGAGACAAATTAGATCGACCAGACATGCTAAACTGTATTGGCATGTGTTATTAACGAACCGAATGATGTTACAGTAACGTGAAGTCCATACCAACGCAATGAAATTGAAATTTCATGATACCGACTAAATACTTATTACCCAGGGTTCGCTAATATTGTTGTATCCACGTATGTTAACTCCTCAAAAAATTAAGAACAAGGATGCATATACATAAATACCTTCTTATCACTTCACTATATACTTGATACACGTACTTGTTATTTTTCAAAAAACAACAACGTGTTGGTACTTAATGCACTCGTAAGATGAATATCACAGATGCAAACGTAAGAAAGCAGAAAGATACTATAAGACCATTTCATTTCGCGTCAGTCCATTTTGTAATGCCCGCGAAAGCTCCGGCAGACAGCTGGGTGCTGAGAATAACAAATGGACCCAATTAAAATTGCTGTTGTGAAATATGAAATGCCGAGAAGACGTAACGGCCTCAATACAATCACACCAGCAAGTGCGCACACTTTTTGTCTTTCGGTATCATACGGCGCCCGCGATGATGCTACACGTAGAATATTTGCGAATGTCTCCTCGGTAAAAGGATGGGAGCCGTTATGACCATTTTTATAGCTTGAAAACTAACATCGTCTAGGAGTTCGTAAATCGTAGTGTAATTCGTGCTTAACGTTTCCAGCACTTCATTTAAAAGATGGGAATTGCTTTTTAGCTCATTGGGACTATGCCGCACAGAAATTTGTACAAAATATTAATAATTACAGCCTATATATGTACAAGAATGAAGTATATAATATATCTAAATATATATATATATACAAATATACTTCTGGGATCACACAACAACACGTCTGACAACACGTTCGGACTGCTTAGTCCTCATCAGTGCACGTCGGAAGTATGGCTGTCGCTCGTTCAATAGGCTGTATCGTCAACTTCGCGTTAGCACATGCATTTAGGAAAATCTCCAGAGACATTTAAGGCCCAGCCAGGGATTCATGGCGTAGTCTCCATGTGATAACTAGGTTATCAGTCAATAGAGATTCGGGTTAGCGTGTGATCTTATCGGCCTCGATATGACTAATAAATCGAAAAAGATTTCCGCCAATAGCCAATACGTTCAAAAAATGAAGTATATAAAAAATATATTTAAAAAAATATATTGGCAGAAATTTTCTTTCTTTGATTTATTTAGTCATTCGACGCTGATAAGATCACACGCACGGATCTCAGCTGACTGGTAACTTAGTTACCGCTTTTTGGGATTGTTCCATGAATCCGCGGCCGGGCGTTAGATGTCTCTGGGAT
>JARFOC010003430.1:0-11377 GCA_031763485.1 Osmoderma eremita | reverse complement strand
GAGGATGGCAACTTAGTTGCCGAAATACGTATCCAGGAGTTCTTCACTCATCGAGGTGGTAAGGGTATTTTTTTTATATAATAAAAGTAGAGCATTTGGTGAGATAATAGTTTTCCATTGCAAGATAACATAAAAACATTTACCTTAGCAAATGCATATGTAATTTTCCATTTCATATTTATTTCAGTGTTTTGTGATATTATTCGGATATTTTTTAGTTTCTGTTTGTTGACATCCGGACTGTTTTCTTAATATTGACGAAACGCCTGTTGCGTTCTTAGCAGGGGATAAAATCAACGCGAGCCGAGAAGAGATTAATTGTGTGTTTCGTTCAACAACGACCACGCATCAACATACAAAAACTGTTTTTCCAGTTTTTATAAATGTCAAAAAACCATTGGTAGAGAGACAAAACAAAAGTGGTCCCAAAACGGATCCTTGCGGGACACCGCATCTTCAATTTTTGCTATAATTTGCCAATTGTTTGTATAAGACAACACCCAATCCAGGAAAACACCCCAAAAACCCAAAGAATATAATTTATACCCTAGAGACCTATCAAAAACTTTTGATAGGTCAAAAAGTAATGCTGCTGCCTTCCTTTTTTGGATACAAGTTCGCTTTTGCTATAAACCGCAGTTTCAGTTGAATCGGTACATCAAAATGATTGTTTATATCATATAAAGAAGTTCGCGGCTTAAAAGTGAATGTATACAAACGTTAAATAATTTTATTACTACTAAGAACATCAAACCAAGCAGTGGCGGCTCGTCTGGAGTGGTAAGGTAAGCTCTTGCCCATCCGAACATAATTAAAGAACATGAAAATTTTGACACATCATTTAAATTTAATTTATATTTTTTAATTCTTGTTGAATAATGAACAATATTAGACATAAATTTACATTGAATATTATTATAACGTAAAATATTATCAGGCCCGTAAGCCTAAACTACGCTTTAATATGCACAACAAGCATGAGATATTTCTCATTGCATGACAGGCACTCTCACCTGTCATGCATACTTTAGCCGTGTGTACAAATAACACGGTTACTACTTACAAAATTACAAAATTCATTATGAAGCATTGATAAAAAATTATTAGTATTATATATTTTGTGCCTTTATTATCACGGGACTATTTGGTTTTGACGTAGGATAGTATTTACTTAATGGTCCCACATTTTACTTTAAAAACTGTTTGTAGTTTTATTGTGCAAGAATGATAACATTTAGTTTTTGTGTCTACTCTTGCCCACACAGTAAAAATACTAGTGCACCGTCGCTGAAAACAAGCTCATAATAAAAAAGTAAAATGAAAAGCTTATTTCAAACGAAGAAAATAACAATAATCTTTATATCAATATTAAGTAACTAACAGTAATGAAATATGTAAGTTTAATGAATTCACATTCCAAAATCGTCACAGGATGAAAAATAAAAAATCGAATCAGAAAAGAAGAAAGAAACTGACTGAAAATATATATCTAGTTTTAACGCAAACATTCGTTGGCAAAGTTGGAATACCTGTGTTTCCAATTGGTGTTATTCTAACCTCAAAAATATGGGAGATTCTTTAAAGTTACTGTTACAGTTCTAATCAAGAATTATATAAGGGAATAATTGATAGGAGTGGTAGATTATTTTAATACAGTTGGCCTACTGCAAAAACCCCAAAAGTCAGTTTTATCTCAAAACTTATTTACTTTAAACCTAACTTTAAACACGATTTTCCGAATAAGCATAAATTTTACATAGGTACGTAGCCAGTTACTGCAGTAAATACACGATAATATATTGTTTGTTTGATCTAATGTTTCTAATTTAAAATTTCATAGATGTTTGTCACCTTTCAAGAAAGTTAATACTTTCTTGAAAGGTGACAAACATCCAAATAATAAATAAATAATATGTGCGTAATAATTTACGCACATATTATTTGGATGTCAACTATGAAAGTAAAATACAAAACAATAATATTTCTCATATACGTTTGAAAAATTACATATCAATCCCCCATTTTATTTCTTTAGTACGACACGACTTACAATTATCACGTTTGATATATGTCATAACATATTGCCATGCAGGTACATATTTCTCAAAAAGTAAAATAACATATTTTAGGAGCAAAAATAGTCATTCACAAATTGTTAATTAGTTTTTGTAAAGTGTACAAATTACATAATTTTATTTGGTGCGTTGTAAATGTGGAATGATAAACATGAAAAGATTCATGGCATGGCAACTTTCTCATCAGAAATAATTTACCTTTTACATTTGACATACAAATCCTAAAGTGGAATTTAAATGTTTCAGTCCATTTGCGCTTCGTTGACCACCGTAAGTATTATCGATCAGGCACTCTAATGTCTAACATTTCTATTTCCAAAATGATCTCACACGAAACTAAATGTCTGCATATTTTAATATAAAATTATTATTGTAGTTACAGCACGGTGGTCCTTTATTAGGAGAGTTCGATAAAAGAAATCTGGACCTAGTAGTATTTGTATACCGGTAAGTATTCAAATGTTTTTTAAAGATTTGGAAAAACAATGTGGTTGCAGCAACCATACAATAAGCTGGATCACCATCCGTTTAAGTTATACGTTAGTTAAACTCCGATTAGGTTTTTTGGCAAAATTCCGCTAGTCTTTCGCACTACTTTGACGTGTTTAGTAAGAATCGCGCTAGGGACGTGTCAAAATTTAATTGATTGTTTTCGAAACTTGTCGCGGAAGACGATCAAACGCCACCCAAAGAATTGTCACTGATCGCCGATGGTACGAGACACCCACGAGCAAGGTCCGGTTGCGCAGCGTTTTGGGTAACCTCAAAAGTGGGAGAAGCGGACTTTAAGGGAGGCGACGCCTCCGTCGAAAACGAAAAGAAAAGAACAAAAAAAAAGTAAAACTTTCCGAACCGTCATAAACTCTGTGCGAGAAACGGCTTCCGCATCGATCCGGCGAAAACTTAAATACTTAAAGAAGTTTTTAAAAAGTGGGGGGGAAGAGACGACTACGGCGTAGGCAATTCTGAAAGCGATTGTTATAACGAAGGTGGAAGACGAAGACGATATTAACGCAAAGAGGTGGCCCGTTTATTTCGCAAAGATCTTTTTTTTTCAACGAAAAAAAAAAGGAAATTAGAAGCGGTAGCTTTAGGCCTACCTTGTGATGGAACGGGGGGATATCTTCGCTTCTCCACGAAATTCAGGACTGCAACTTCGTGGCGTCGAGAACGGACGACGGTGTTGATGGCGAAGAAGAAGAGGAAGAAGAGGTAACGGGCGTCAGTTTGGAAAACCGATAACGGCCGAAGTGGGCCGAGTGGGTGGTGCTGCACGTCTAGTCGCCGCAGAAGTTGAGCGCACTTTGCGGACTCGCTCCCGAAGAGACGTTTTTGGGGTGGACGCAGGAGCGGCCCGCCTCAACCGAGAGACAAGGACCACGCCAACGGTACGTTACTACACACCGGCGATCCAGGACTACCGATCGATTTCGGTGTGTTTTGGGGGGGCTTTCAGGAGGCGAGAGAGAAGACGGCGGAGACGACCACGGACGGTATGGGTGCACTCCTCTGCCTCTACTTACTTGCATCGCCGGACCGAATTGTTGCCGACGCTGTTATTCTCCTACGGTAGTGTGTATGATTTCCCTCTGCTCTCAGTACATGTACGACATATTACATACTACCCCCACTTTAGCCCGTCCGCAATTGCTTAAGACCTAAAACTAAAGCCTAAAGTCCATATGTTTTGAGGCGGCCAATTTACACCACAAAGAACAAAACTAAAGTTGTCTAAAATATAAATTTTCCATAGCAAGAAACAAAATTTTATAAAAACATCACATTTTTTAAGAAACAACAGATAATCTAAACAAAAATGACATTATTTTAATCAAACAAACCTATTATTCAAAGCATTACAAATAGAAAACTAAGCAAGTGTATTAAATATACTGCCCTGAAAAATTGGAATGACAATTTTACTTTCGTGGCCTTTTATAGTACACGAATGATTTTTCGTTTAATACATCAAAGTTCCAATAGATGAATGAAACAAAAACATGTTAATTTTCGAATTTATTGTAACTTACTACTAACAACTAACTAATGACTTACCGCTCTGCGGTTCCTACAATCAATGGTAGTTAGTAGAAAACATGTTACCAAAACAAATTTTTTGAGTCGCACGTATATTTTTAAAGATCACGTTCCCAGGAACTAATTTCCTTGCAGAGCTTAACACACTATATTTCTAAGTCGCTTGTTCCAACGTTGCACCACGAAATGTTTTACACATCTCATTATGGATGAAGAAAAATGCCAGATTTACTATTACAATTAACATGGCAATTTTAAAAAGAACTCCATCACTCACTTGCTTATTATCTATTAATATGAACAATAAATAGGAGCAGAAAAAAGTTTTTACAAATTTTACGCTTCTACGCTAGCTTTTGTTATAAATTGTATTCCCAAAACTATCTTTCATGCAACGCCCAATATAGGTATTACCTTGAATCACCTTTTCCAAGTTACATCCTCAAGTAATAAGACCCTTAGTCCTGTTCTGTTAATATATATGCCATAAGCAAAAAGCATTAAAAATATAAAAACCTAACAAAACGCAAAGCAACCATTTGACGTTTCCCGTTAATTTTGTACTAAATTAACTGTAAACTAAAATCACTAATCGACTAATGTTCACTATACGCGATTAATTGGCTCGGTTCTCTTCAATTTTCGGACATGATGTTGGTTACCCTGCAGAAGAGTTTTTACGTCACATGAAGGTGGGGCCTGGCTTCATGCTTGACGGCAATTCTTTTAATCGCTTCCTTCATTGTCGGTATCCGAAAGTCTCTATTAAGGTCGCAGTTCCTAACATACCTTGGGATACTCACACTGTCTCGTAGCACTTTCTTCTAAAATATTTGAATGCACTCCCTGTTGGTGTCACTGGCACAGCCCCAAAACTGGACGCCATAAAGCCTCGGTGGTATCAAAGTCTGATTGTAGATCAATATACTGTTGAAAACGGAAAGCTTGGAGTTCCTTCCATTCGTCGAATTGTACCTATTGTCGACATTTTGGCCTAATTCGGTTCTTTTCTTTTTAACATGTTTTCCACCTAAATTTGGTGTCAAGTGACGTATTTTGCGTTCATCGAATATGGTATAATTGTTACGTTAATATCTATAGGACAAGGTTCTGGTAGCCTCTTATTGGTGAAATTCACCTGAATAGATTTGAGTTCGTTGAGTTTCATTTAACATTGTCAAGTCCAATCCACTACTGCACTGCTTGATGTTTGTAAGTTTCCAGCAGAGCTTTTTTGATCTTGTTCTACCGCAAGAAGGCAGTATAGTTTGCAAATGTAGCAACAACGGTATCCTCTATTACTGATCGCTGGTATGTATTAGATACAGAATGGGTCCTAGGATACTCCCATGGAGCAAACCTGTCATAGTTCTATCGAATGTGAATATTCATATGCATCTTCTTGCTCGATTCTAAATAGTTTGTCGGATATATATGATGTTAGGATAACAACGTATTGTTCTGGTAGGATTTTATTTAGTTTATATATAACACTTCGGCCATACTTTGTCGAGGACTTGCTTAATGTCTAAGCAGACTGCAGAACAGACTTGTTTTTTTTTTAGAGAGCGCGTTCAATAATGTTAGTTATTCTAAGCACCTGATCTATTGTTGACGTTTCTGTCTGGATTCCAAGCTGGCATTAATCTACTCTTTTTGCAGCCTTTTGAGCAGTGATTTCTCAAGAAGAGTCCATAGGATTTAGCACCTGTAGGTTACCTTCCTGATTTTGATGGCATAATCGCTTCTGCAAGTTTCCAGCATGTTGGTACATGCTTTAATCTGAAGGCTTCATTAAAATAATAATAATTGCGCGTGACTATACCTTTTCTATGCCACTGTTTTTGTTTCTTGAGAAGTATTATTTGGTTTTTAGAAGTGTTTTAATTTTGTATTTTGCTATAAATATAACTCGCTTTTTATTTCTATACAACAATATTATTTTTAATTTCACAAAGTGACAATTATTATGTTATTAAAGTTTTTTTTTGATATTAGAGAACATTTGATACTCCTCCTTGTCAATAAGCATTGCAATGTTTATTGCATATATCACACTTGAAACCGCTGAATTTGTATAACATCGAGTGAGTATCAGGTAATTGCTCTTACTGTATAAACTTCAAATTAAAACATGAAAAGATCATTTTAATTTAAGAAAAATTGCGCAAATTAATAAATTAAGTTTTTTTAAGACTTCAACTTGCTTAAACTAACAAATTGACGTCAAATTTGCCTTCATTTGCGTTTGGAGTTATCAAGTCATCCCAAACTTAACTTACAACAAGGAGTCATAAATTTAAGAACGGTCCTAGGCTAATCCACTCCGCAAATGTCTCTATAAAAGCCAAATCAATTTCCCTCAATTGTCTGCCATGTAGTGAAATTACTGCGTACTCGTATATCAGCGGCGAATTAAACATCAATGTCCGATAAACTACAATTTCTGTTCGAGAATTGAAACCCGTTTAAATATCACAGTATGTCCCTTAGTTTAGCAAACTCGGGATTAAAAATTAATGGGAAATATACGATGCAACCGCGTATAAATATGTTATACAGAGGAAAAGGTTATACCTCCCATGCATGGACAAATAGACATTATATGGATAATTGAGGATGTCGTTTAGAGTTGATGATATCTACGTACCGATAAATTAGCTGTTCCGGTGCTCAACTTTGAGTACATTAGAGATTCACATATGTATGTATGTATGTATGTATGTATATTCTTTAATTGCCAGAAAACTTTACCGATACTATCATTGCATTGCAAACTAAATGATGCTGAGGACATTATTTTATGCCACAAATTGGTTTTCCTAAGTGTTTAAATTGTACGAATAAAATCTAATTTCTCGGCATATCTGATATATCTTCAAGACCGTCGCCATTAAATCGGCTAATCCTAATATATTCCGAGTCCGATTTTTCGCTGGCGAACGACGAGCGAGCAGCAGTCTTTGACTTATTGGATCTTGTGTTAACAAAGCTAAGCCGAAAGGGTTGGCCACCATCATATGCGCCTTGGACAGAATCTATTAAGAGGATTAAATCCCAATGAAGCCGTGGCCCGTCCGTTCGGCTAAAACCGAAAGCGCCACTACCACTCGCTGATGCCGTATTCTAAAGAGTCGGGCTTCTTCTTCATTATCCGCTATAGGGTAGCTTGGGGAAGGACGAGAATCCTCTACGATCTATGCTGCTATCGAAGGAGAAAGAGCTTTAGTCTACGTGTGTGCGTGCGGGAAAGTCTGTGGGTCTGAGAGTGAGTCGGGGTATGCGACGAGACGGCGGCTTTTGTAAAGTTCTCTACATATGTTCGTACGCAAAAAAGGGGTCGATTATATTCGAAATCAACCGCTGGAAATTTTCTAATTAACTCTTTCATAATTACGACTCAAAGTATATCCAACTTTTAAAACATTTTTTAGGTTATGATAAAATTCGAGATTTTAATTAGCAAAATACATCCAGATAACACTTTGTTATTTCATATATGAATTATAACGTAAAAATTGCAAATAAATCTATAAATACTATTTCGTTTCTTCGATAATGAAAAAATAAGTTTAAAAGGACCAAAATGGTATATAAAGCAGGCAATAAAGTAATAAGTAAAATTCTCAGGCAAAAAAAAATAAAAATGACAAGTAAGTACCGTTGGTTCAAGAAAAATTGACACCTCTTTCAGAATAATTAAAAATAAGAGAAAAATGAAATAATATGCTAAAAGAAGTTTATAGAAAGATAATATTGTTATGGGACAGCATCGAAACCATTTTTACAACATATGGGAGTAGTAATTACCATAACTTTAAATTTATCCTTCGGCAAAAAGTCAGCCTTGCCTCTCTATGTGCTAGGTCAATCTAATAATAATAATATCCCGAGGACATCCATTAATTAATGGCCCCAGAGTAATATTGCGTAAGTCATAATAAAGTGAAACTACGAATTTCTAAGTGTGCTTTGGAATAGGTTAGGACACAAAAAAATTACATTTTCGTAAGTCCAGTACGTAGGTCAGCATACGAGCGCCACGTCAGTCCGTGGTCCAGCCGAACATCTAGAAGGTTTAACTAATACATAATTTGTCTAGAAACCAACTGGCGATAGCGCGATTCGCAAATAATATCATTAATATAAATCAAAAATAAGCACGGACCAAGGACAGACCCTTGCGGCACTCCACATTTAATACTCTTAGTATAAGAAATTCTATGGTTGTTACAAACTGAATTCTATCAATAACAAAAGATGGAAGTAATTTTACAGTAACATTTGAAAACCTATAAACTTAACTCATTGATTGAATTAAATTTAAGTTGAAAAATCTTTTTAAATTTACTAAACTGATTAGGCTAGATTGATTTTCTAATGTAGAAGTTGCAGGGTTTGGCAATATTTCAAACAAATGTGCCCAACAATCCCAGCACCGAAAATGGATGTTAGTTGGTTTGAAAACTGTGTCAATAGACCTGCCATCATACCGAGGCACTATAAAACGTACTTGACAAAGAAACGAGTGTGAATCAATTTCATAATTAATCCATTTGGTAAAAAAACTTCCCACTAGCCATGTTTCCGCGACGAGACAGGGACTCAAGGATAAATGCCGTCATATTTATATGAAAGATATTTAAGAAATCTCTTTTGGACTCTTTCAATTAATACTTCATGACGGTGGTAGTGGGGATACCAAACAACAGACGCATATTCCAACTTGGAGCGAACGGGGGAGTAGTATACAGACTTCAATGCACCATCGTCGGAAAAATTCCTACAGGAACGAAACAAAAATCCAAGCGATTTAGAAACCGAAGAAAATAACAACCTCGAATCAAAAACCACACCGAGATCTGTGAATTGGCTCGCTTTGGGGATGTTGACATTAGACACAGTATAGTAAAATATGTTTGGATTAGAGCACATTTATCGACATTCAATTGAATATTATTAGAAGAGCATCATTCATTAACTACTCTGATGTTTTTTTTTGTAGATTTAAAGAAGTAAATCTTAAGATCGTCTGCGTAAGCAGGAACGTTACAGTCTAGAGAAAGCAACAGATCATTCACGTAAATATTGAAAAGAAGTGGACCTAAATTTGAACCCTGGGTACGCCACTGGATGCAACAAATGGGCTTGACGAAAATCCATTGTAAGTGACATAACACGAGCGATTCCAAAGATATGATTGCATCAGTGCAACAACCGCAGGGCAAAACACAATTGAAGAGAACTTAGATATTAACATCGCATGGTTAATTGTGTTGAAAACTGTACTAAAATCTGTATAAATTACATCCACCTGAAGCCGTTTAGTAAGATTTTCACTAATCTCAATCAAGTTGGTAGTGTTGAGCGTCCACTAATAAATCCATGCTGGTGAATAGAAAGGTAAAACTTGACGCAGTTATAAAGAAGTTGTTCAAAAATCTTAGCACAGTTAGACAGAATGCTAATTGACCCATAATTGTAAATATTACTTAGGTCACCTCTTTTAAAAATAATTCTGCTGATTTTCCAAGAAATAGGAAAGGTAGACGTACGGATAGCTATATTCAAAAATATAATAGATATAATAAATTAATAGATAACCAAAAAAAAAAAACTAATGGTAAGCCATAAAGTTATTAGAATGTTTTTAAAGTAAGTATAGATATAGTGCAATTTATCCCTAAGCTAATTTAAACAAATTTCATTTCTTAAAATGTAGTACAAATTACTTTGTAGACTCGTATTTACAACTTCGGCACCTCTCTCACAATTAACTAAGCTTCAAAAACATTACACTCGAATAATATTATTTATGTGGTGTGGAGGTTTGTTAAGTACAAATTTTTTTCTACGTTTGATAAATAAATAAACTGTTACTATTTACGCTCTTAAATATGTGTGACTCGTGACTCACAATGAGTTTGAACTGTGTCGATTGAATATTTATTTTCACAATAAGACTGAAAGGGTGGCTATTAGCAATATTTGCTACTTTAAAGCCTTGCTTTTATTAATTATTTGATCTTCTATCTTTATCATAGTTGTTTTCTCTTTCTTCTATTCTGTAAGGAATAAATAATGTCAATTGCATATGTAATCCCACATTATTCAAACAATATCCAATAAATTGAATCACACATCATATGGGCGCCATTTAACCAATATTTGACAGGTGACATTTGACGTTTACTTTCCTTTTTATTAAAACGGGCGCACTATGTGATAATATAAAAACAAAGGTACTCAGTACGAACCCCTTGTTTTCGTTTAAGCAGCAATAACATTCATTTAACAGATTCATCAATACGTATTAAAACGATCTACTCCTAATATAAACAGCTGACAACAGATCGGCTTCTGCGACCGCCAACCTCCAAGTGACGACGAACGGCGAGATACTGGTGCCAAGCGCCGAAAAGCGCACTCTCCGAACCCTACCTAGAACGGCTCTCCAGCGCCCCATATTCCACGCCTCCGACACTAGGCTTACTAACTTACTTTTTTTCTCTCTTTCCCTTTTCAGCGGAAAACTTTTTCCCCGTACGTACGGTGAAGCAGCTCGCGTTCCGACGGTTCTACTCTATTTTTTTTTTTTCACCATAGCGGTTGTAGCGTCGGTTTCTGCGCTTTGGTCGTTTTTTACGTTTCCCCGGTATAAACATATCTCCCTATAGCGAGAGATGCAGCGCGCCCGTGTGTCGCTAATAACAAGGGATACGGAATTATAAATATCGAATTCCGGCTAATTCGTACAAATATTTGCGTTTAGAACTCGAGCGGTTGGTCTACGGAACGCGCGAAGAGCGTACGGAATTTCAAATGGCAAAGTTAGCAATTAAACCTTTATGTACGTAATTTTCTGATATTACACTTTGCGCGCGTGATTTGGAATTGCTAATGCGACGACCTTTGTATATCCAGGTGATATCAAGATTGCCGGAAACAGCTTTAATATTATGTAATATATCCCAAAATTTCGTGGACGGGATATTTCATACATTTTTTATAGGTTTTATAAATTTTGGTTTTTGCTGTATAATAAATAGCCTATTATATATACTCTGCTGGCCACGACAGAGCTTGAATTCTACTAGCAATGTAAAATATCGGCATAGTTGCCACACCGTTATACTTATACATATGTATATATGAACTGTTAGTACGGTGCATGAGGCCAGTATCCAACAAGCGTTGTGTGGAGGCTGCGTGCTTGTCGAAGAAAACGCAAGGCGTATCAATAACGTGAAAAATGCGAGATATTA
>JARFOC010003409.1:0-11378 GCA_031763485.1 Osmoderma eremita | reverse complement strand
ACGTCCTACTTTTTTAAATTCGAAACCCATATCGTGTAACAATCTATGTAAAGTTGCTCGACTGAAGTTAGGGAGATAATCATCAGCATTGACAGCAGGAAGAATTGCATTTAATGTAGGTGGCATTTTCTGCATAAAGAAAACTTTACGTCGAATAGATGCTTGCGTGTTCTCATCATATGTGTGTAATCGGTCATTTAGTTGTATGCCTTTCTTTTCTTGAGGTTTTTAGGATTTGACAATGAACCAGTTTGTTGCTCCTGTTTTATATTATATATTGTACGCTCTGAGCAACTCAAAGCTTTACTTACTTCTTGAACGGCAGCACTCACATTGATAGTTTTATTAAAATAATTTAAAACATTTGCATTCATACACTTCTCCTTGAGGCCAAATTTTTCTCCCTTACGGCGTTTTCTCCCTACAGGCCCCATTAATGGAGTGCAAACTGTAATTAAATTATAAAATTTCTAAAAATATCCATATTAGCCTGTGCACGCTCGAAAAGCGTTCTGAAAAGAATTAAAAATATAGTTGTACAAAACTATATATGAACAAATTAAGGTGGAATTTAACTAAAAATATTTTAAAACTACGACGATAACGATTGACAGCAGTTGACGCTAATAGACAGATAGATAGGTACGACGCCGACATATGTAAATAAGTTGCAACTTAGCAAACGGAAGTGAAGATAGGCCTAATGACAGCAATTAAGGATAGTACGAGATAAAAGTTCCTATTATATCCCATACTGCATACAGAGGTTGAGACGATCTATAGTTATGACATCATATTTGATCCAAGGAGTAGGAAAAAATGAACGCATTGACAAAAACGCCATTTACACGTGATGAATTGTCTTAACTTCTTCATTGTTCGTGTTTCCTACGTCTTACAAGGTTAAAATCGAAAATAGATTAAAAACATTTCATCCAAAATAACTATATGCAAATTACGTGGAGCTGAAATCAAGAGAGTTGCAGAGAAAATAAGAAAAATGTTTCCTCTAATGGCTAAACGTCAGGAACGAAAAATGTTTTTCTTAAGGCTCCTTCCAGAATATAGTTTTATGGAAGAAGACTTCCTAATGTTGGGTTTCCAATACAACCAGCTGCAATGAGGCAGGAAACCTGGTTATAAGCTGTATCTTTTCACGCAGCGGATCTTTGGAGTTGTCAGGACTTTAAAAAAATATTTTCTATGATAGTTTATGCACAACAATGACTTGTGTTGGGTGTCATGTAGGTCAGAGCTATATTGTAATTGTATATAGTTTCTTCTAACTTGTGTTATAGTTCCATTGAAATCCACGCCGCTGTTACAGTTATAAAATCTTCCCACTTTGATGTCCAATTTCTTTTCCACTACCAATCGTATTCTCCAATCTCCTTCCATCGTTCCGACGCAAATTCCATGCGAGATCTATCGAGATCCGGAGATGACGTGACCATTGTGTGTCCGCGAACACTGACAGGACTCCCCGGCCGGCAAAAGCTGTAACCGCTCGAACCGTTGACTTCACTATTCAATTGTAGTAGACGCCATTTGACTTTGTAATGCGCGCATTTCGATTCTCGTCCCCATCTCATTTACATACTTCTGGTTATATTTATGTCTATGGACTTCGACGTTCGTCCTAGATACGAACCTACAATCTACCACGAAGGCAGCCGGATCTCCGCTGGGTACTATTAATATTAATGGTAAACAAAAAGGGGACGACCTATAATCTACAGTAGGGATAAGGCTGCTGTAGTTGAAGTGGACGGCGAATGACGTGATAGTTTAGAAATGAAGGGGTAGCCTACATTGACAAAAGCTGCGGATGTTACCGCAATGGAACTTCCTCCTTTTTCGTGTATAAGGGTGGAGTTAAAATCATGAATTTACGCACTTAGCGCTTACGGAGTTGGGTACCCAAAGTCATTTCTAATTAACTGGCGAAGTTGGCGGATTTAACTTGAACAAACAAATTGTGTAAGCGGATTGTTTGCGTAAAGAGGTTCCGAGAGGAGTCCGGCCTAAGGGAAGTGGTTAATGGAATCGAAATTAGATATTAATTAAATTATTCTCCGCCAAATTCTGTAAAGCCTCGTTGTGAATTTAAGTGTGAAAATTTGATGGACGAAGTTGAAGACTTTGGCTAATGTGTAAAAGTGTTAAAGGTCTTTTAATCTGCCCTTTCTTTTGCTTAACCCTTTGAGCGCCAAGGAGTGCACTCGCGCTCCTCAATACACTGGCCGAAAATGCCAGGGATCGCGGTCTTGGCACTCAAAGGTTTAATATGTATTTTTCATCCATCATCCATTAATCTTTACAGCTTTACCGTAAGTGCATGAGTTCGTGTGTGGAACTCTCGATATATTTTTGTAATGGTACGATTACAATAAATTTAACTATGAACCTGTCATTTAATCAAAATGGAAATTAATTTAATTTCTACTAGCTTCGATAACGGTTTATTGAATTAAAATAATATGAGTACTCTTCCTTTACTTAGCTCCTCAGCTTCTCAAGTCGTACAGTTCTGGACTATGTACCATATAAGAGAATGTTTGGATGACACGTTTATTGCTTAACAAAGGCACGCACAAAAAAAACAACAAAAACAAGAACAACAAAAGATAAAGTAACAATCTGAGGGCCCCGTTTAAGAGGTGGTACAATACACAAACTGTGCCTGCCAAATATTTATTATTGTTATTGTTATAAAGAATACGAGAAATGAAATACGTAGCGAAACAATGTGCATAAATGCAATAGTGTGTGTGGACTTAACTCTTGATCTTCGAGTTCCCAACCGCTGATTCCCCACTTCAACCAAATTAGACCGGAAGTTTGGGTTTGATACAGCCAACCCCCTTGATTGCTTGCTAGACGTACCACTGGAATACTTCGTGGTCTTCTCACTCTTTATTTCCCCGACTCACGAACAATTGCTTGACTTCTAGCTAGGATATTTTACAGTATGTTTGGACTTAGAAGTCATACACTTATATTTGTTAGACAAAAGTAGCAACCGGTAATATGATCTGATGGTTCCCTCCCTATCATAGGATTAGCAAAAGACATATGTCGTTCACCTTTTGCCCACACTGTAAGAAGTCTGACACACGTAACACAGCAAATATGGGGACCCCAGCTTTTGTCTTCATCACCTACTTTACACTTGAAATACTGCTCTTAGCACTTTTTAGGGAGAGGTGTGAAAGACCTTCGATATTTAAATGTCAATTCGCCGCAAATGTAGCAAAAAGGGCTAGCTTGGTTTACACATTTCCATGGCATTTTTAGACGTTCGTGGTTTCACTACAATAGCTTGAACGCAACACTCTTTAAAACGTTAACATTATCAGCGTATATGTTCATTCACCGAGCTCTAGCAGAGAACTGTAATAACAAGGGATGCGCTCTAGGAATGGGAAATGTCGGTCTTAACACGTCAAGACATGTTCAAACATTAACCATTGCATGCTGCTTGATGAGTACCGAGCTCTAGCGGACAACTGAAATAACGTCAAGACATGTTCTCTTGTACTACATATCTACGTATGCATATTTTAGGTGGATAAGCGAATATCCTGGAACATAAAAACTAAGGGTTATGGAGAAATTCTTAAAACATCATTGATTTCAGCATGCAAAAGTATATTGGAATCAGGTATTTTTGTGTTTGGGGCAAAAAGTTTGTTAGCCAATGTAATTAAAAATACTCAGCACCGCCAAAAACATGATTTGTTTTTGAAGCATTAAACATAAGCATAGAAACCGTACTTTCATTAAAACCTTGCCATATTTTCACACTCAATTAACCAGACAACACAAGAGGGAAAAACGGCAGTTACGCATGCGGGAAAGGAAAACAGATTACCCAAACAAACATCCTAATAAAAATGTTAGGGACACGAACTCCTCCGGTGCTATCTCATAAATTAGATATACTATTTTACTAGAGGGACGCTCGATTGTGACTGTAGTACCCTTTACATTTACCCTTATCGGGGCTATTACCAAACGCCGCGTTCCCTAAAACGTCAAAATTGAATGCGTTAGGGGCGAGAATTAGAGGCGGTCCCGTTTCCTCCTGCCGCACGCTTCGACGATTTCAGGAGCGCGCTTAATCAAGACAAGTGGAGCTGAAACAATCTGTTTTCTGGACGATTTTTGCGCGCGTAGTAGCAATGCAAAGGGATGGTGGGTGTTCGATTATGTTTGACGTTTCTCTTTATTTCGTCCTTATCTTACCTGGTTGCCACGGCGTTTTGCTGTACGGCTTTTTAGTGAAGTGAAATGGAAGGAAATTGGTTAAAATATACGGTTACGTTTTTCTCCCAGCGAGTGTTTTTTTTTCAGATCTCCATGTTTTTTTTTAGTTAAAAGTAAAAGCATTTTGTAGATGCTTTTGACGTAAACAGGACTGTAAAAGAATTTTGTTTTGTATTTCACGTAAAACGACTGCACACTAAATCGCTAATTACTTTAGTCAAAGTACCTTTTATTATTTCGATGTGGCTGCTGTTTAACTCGCAAATATTTTCGTCAGAAATTTCCCCCTCCGAACCAACCAACGAACGTGTTTAGTTCTGTTTTCTTCAAACCCCTACAGTTCACAGGCGTAAGTTCTTGCTATTTCACTTTTGCGTAGTCAATTTAGAAGGTACACTGAAAACACAAAATATGCGAAATTACACTAAATATCACTGGTTATTTTCGTCCCTCCATTTTCATAGTATATTTACTGAGTAAAAGTAATTTCACAATCTTAGGTGCAAGAATACTCTGTAATTTTACAACATCAATGCACAATTCAGTTGTATAATTACACTGTACTTCCACTTATAATTATGTGACCTTACCAGATAATTTTATTAATTTTTCATGTCACCGTTGTAAAACAGCAACGTACTCTTCATAGTAGCATTACTGAAATATCGTAGATTGACGCTGTGAAATAACTGAAAAGTTTAAATATATTTTAAGGATACCTTACCAAAAATTTACGTAATATACCATCGCAAATTTCAGAAATTTATTTCTAAGAAGTTTTACAGCAAACCAGATACATTCATTAACCGAGAATGTCATTAAGAACTAATTTAAATTGCTAAATAAGGTTATATAGAAAATTAATAGTTAAAGAAGCATCTCAATGAACCTAAATTTCGCTATATTATTGCCAGAACCATAAACAAATTTGTGAAGTATGCAAAGATGGTTCCTATTGTCATATATAGATAGCTACACACGTAGAATGAGCGGCTGACTTGATTCACTGAAAGAGACGGAATTCGTGAATTCTGGAAATATTCTAGACGTCATCTTTGGATGGTATGCACTACATGCTTCGATTTTTTGCTCGCCTGTTCCCTTCGATTTTCAAATAAACAATCCCTTATCTACGCTCCTCGCGACTATGGGGTGATGCGTTTTAAAAGAAAGATCTAGATTGTTGGTGTTTGGTTGTTGCGTATATTTAAATCGCGCGCCACTCATAACGGCTGTTTGAATAATTCGATTGTGCCCCTTCGAGAAGGCATTGAATTTTTTAGCTACCATCGCATGTAGCAGTTTTTTCAGTTGTAACACATCCGATAGTCAAAGCAACACATTTCCTTTTTGTATATCTCTTTGCATCTGAATCTTCGCAAACAGTTTTCTAAATTATTATTGTTTGAACAATATATCAACAAGTATGTATGTACTCTACATTCCTGCATTTTTGTTGCAATTTTGAAGATCACACACAAAACAAAACGGTTTGCTATATAAATATTGAAATTGATTGATAATAATGTCTTCGGTGATAGAAACAATATCAACAAGTGCATAATAGTAATCTAATGATAACCTATACTAGTTAACTAATAACTTTAGGAAAGCATAGCTTTACTTTTTCCGATTAAGACGGTTCTTCAATTAATAGGATTATATATTTTTAATTATTTCTACTGAATGCATTTTATTTCATACACTTCTTAAATGTTACATTGAAATTCAAGTTAAAAATACCACCTTGTTGAATAAAGAACTCTGAATACGTATTTCGGCAACTAAGTTTTCATCCTCAGCTGAAAACCACAAATGAAAATAATGTCGGACGTAGCACTCCGAGAGCAATCCAACTCTTGGAACGCCACCATTAACGCACTATCAACAATGTTAATAGTGGTGTTCCAAGAGCTGGATTGCTCTCGGAATGCTACGTCCGACATTATTTTCACTGGTGGTTTTCTGCTGAGGATGGCAACTTAGTTGCCGAAATACGTATACAGAGTTCGGTACTCAACAAGGTGGTAAGGGGTATTCTTAACTTAAGTTATTTTAAGCCCCCGTACCCTATGTTATATTTAAGTTTAATTCCTGGTTACATTGTCTTTAATGTTTCAATAGTATAATGTGAATTTTTAATTATATTATTTCAGTTTTCTTATTATTCTTTGTTAATAACTTTTTTCTGTAGAATAAGTGCTGTTTACTTGTACGAATGAATACAAGGGATGTGGGTTAACTTTACCTTTTATTTATTTCCAGTTAGAAAAAGTAAAACTGGACTCGTTTCATAGAAGTTCCATGTAGTTATTATATTTTTGTTCAGTTTCCTAAAATCTCTTTTTCGAAATTAACATTGTAAACAATCTGCATATGTTTTCCTAAAAAATCCACCTTTTCCACAGTCCCTAAGAGCGTGGAAATGCATGCCATCGAAAGATGACGTGTAGAATGTTTCCAGATACCACAAAATCCGTCTCTTGCGCTGAGTCAAGACTAATGCCGCTGATAGTACATATAATCACAGACAAGGTCACAGCACTTTGTCTGTGACATAATCATTTAAAACTCTTCTTGAAAAATACAAATAATATAGCAGTTAATATAATTACCCCTATAATGTAACACAGTTAATCAATCATAAATTTTTAACAAATAACGTTGTATGGTTTCCAATACTGCAGCTCTATAGCTTGGATATTCCAAGTTAAATATGAGGTAAAGCCCAAACGCGTTTCTTAATGCCTGCAAAAGGCTCTGTCAGGTTAATACCTTTTGCTTTTCGAGGTTTGTTTGTTTGTTAGTTTCTATCCGAATGCAGAGACTTAACACTGCAGGCTTGAGGCCTATTGTATCACTCTACATTACAAATCGATTGCCGCAGCGGAGATTCGAACCATCAACATCCCCTAGATTAACATTAACATTAATGCATCTTTATTGGCATTCAATTTTAACATAACATAATACATAATAAACATGTATAATAAGGTAATTAAATTTTATAAATAGCCTGTATAAGGTGACTATATATACATAAGTATGTATTTACAGTTTAAGTTTATATAAATTTAAAAATTTGTATATATAAAGTTACAGATGCCTAGCGCTCTTACCACTGCGCTATCCCGGCAAATTGCTGCTTTTCCAGATACACCATAAATACATTCTCATGTTCCGTAACTGCAAATATAAATTTTACTATACGGCAAGCCATGCTTATTATGCTTACTTAATTTTACAATACATGGTGCATTTATCTTAATAATATCACTTCAATAACTGTCTAAATTTTTTATCTAAAACAAGAAAGAATGGGGCAATTAATGAATACTATTAATAAATTGATAAGGTAGATTCACCCTGTTATATTTTGACAGATCTAGAGTTGAGTTCTCTTGTTCGTATCTCTTCTTGCGTTTACCATTTCCTTATGAATATCGTCCGCAAAATGCGTAAACCGCATTAAGACCGTTTGAGTCACCCGCGCTATATTAAATAAATCTTTTTCGGATACGCGCCCAGGAAAAGAAAGATTTACGAATTTTCTTATGTTATGTTTTACCATCACTTTCCGATATTTTATGTGCCCCAATAACGCGCCGATGGCTCGGGCGGATATGTCTCCCCATTTACATGCAGAATCCGAGATGTAAACGGGGGGATTTTCGGCTCTTAGCGCGATACTCTAGTGAGCCGAACGTGTCTCCTGCGTTGTCGCACGTTTATAAATTTATCGCCGATAAGGGGATGCGAGTAGGCTTTATGCGTACGGAAGCGAACGTTTCTGTTTCTACTTAAGGTAATGGGCGACCATCCGCGAGAAATATTAGGGAGTTCACGGGATCTTTAGAACAAATAGCGTTAACACGAAGTCAAGGACGGTCGGGAGACCGTCGAGCTTGGCGCTAGTGACGCGTCGGATGATAGATAGGCCGTTATCAATCTAAAAAGTTCGTGCCGTACGCGGATCGGTTCAATTTTCCTAAAATATGGCACGATTTAGTCGACAAAACCGCGCTGTGAAAGGATGAGGGTATGGATGACGTCAGCTATTGGAGATGGATACGGAATTAAGCTGATTTTTTCTAAGAAAAAACTATTGGAAAGTTGAACACGCAGCAAAGAAAAAAAATTACATTATCGCTGCAAAGAAGCAAATACACTTGCAAAAAACTATAATTACTACTATAGCATTACTACTAGGTGACACAGCCGATATTCATAATTATAGGCCCATTGGCATTTTATCTAATATTAGTAAGGTATTTGAAACTGTTCTACACAGCCAACTCTCTTTCATGATTATGCCGCACCTTTCTACTCAACAGTATGGCTTCGTATCTAGCCGTTCCACCGTAGCTAATTTACTTGAGTGTACCCAGTTGATCAGTGAAGCTCTGGATGATCGCCAGCTGGTTAATGCTTTATACACTGACTTTACGCAAGCTTTTGATTCCATCAATCATGCAATATTACTTGTGAAACTTTCAAATATCGGCCCAGGTTACCAGTTTTCTGGAATCATACTTAAACAATCGTGTGTGCTACGTTGCTTATAATGGTTTCAACTGAACTTCTTTTAGAGCAAGCTCTGGGGTTCCACTACGTTCACATTTAGGAACTTTACCATTTAATGTTTATTTAAATGATCTAGCGTTACTGATGAATTGTAAAGTGGGTACTTTTGCGGACGATCTCAAGATTTTCTCAAGAATATCTATTATATCTGAGTGTGCTTTACTCGAGAAAAACCTTGATATGATAAATCGGTTGGTGTCATCAAAATAAAATTTACTTTAATGTTGAAAAATGTGCTGTTGTTTCGTATGCAAAGTGTAATACTACGATATCTTTTCCCTATCATATTGATCATGCTTCAATCCTTAGGCATTCTAGTATCGGTGATCTTGGATCTTGGTGGACACAATCTGCCCTCTCTATCAGATCGATTTTTGAGTTAATTAATAATAAAGTTGATTCGCCTTCCCTGCTGTGTCAGATTAACTTTATTGTTCCCACTTACAGCACTAGATCTGTTGAGAGCATACGCATTCTCACAGCGCGATGGAATTTACTGCAGCGAGCACCGCTCACTCACATGGCTGCTAATTTTAATAATACGTTCAGAGACTTCCCCTCTCCCTTCGAGTTATCTAGACATTAGATCTTTTTCCATTTTTCTATATTTTCGTTTGTGGTTTTGTTATAGTTTTAATTTAGCTACTAGGTAAGATAGTTTACATTTAGTTTTCGGTTGTGTGAGTTCCCTTCGACCGCCTAGGACACGCAATGTTCGTCTTCGTTCGACTGCGACAAGACAACATCTCATCTACATCCGACCAGGGCAAGACCCACAGCTCTTCCTCTTAGTCCGCCCGGGACAGAATAAACTGTTCGTTTGCGGCCGATCACGGCAAAACAGTGTTGTTTTTCTTATAAGTGCCATGTGGTACATGTCAGGTGTTACCTTCACCATTTCGAAGCCCATTCTTCAAGTTAGGAACCCCTAAGTCGCCCATCCAAGACTAACTTACTTTCACATGGTCAGGCAGCTAAGTATTTCAAATCGTATTGTTCCAAATTCCTTTTATTTTAAATTCTCGTTTATTTTAACTAACATCAACATCAGAGGTGACCCAAATCGCACTGTCACAATTGCAATTAAGTTATCGCATATAGTATTCGCCGGTATCGTTTATTCATTATTTATTAAAATTTTTAAGCCATTACGTTTTTTTCTTTAATTTTTAACAAATATACTTTGGGGACACTTATTTTGTTTTATTTAATTTAGTTACCAGATCCCTCAAACTTTGTTTACCAATTACATTATAAATAATTATTTTGTTAGGCATATTTTATCGCGTTTGTATTTTATATTTCCCACATCACCAATAACAATTCAAACGGAAGAGTATTAAGCACTTTGCTTTGCTTGAACAAAACATTTTCTTTTCCGCCTAAACATCATTCCACCACCTCAGTCATTCGTAATAGTGGCGACTCAATATTGATGTCACTAGAAGCACTCCGCTATCACAGAGACTATTGGTCACTATTAAATCATTTTGCAGCAAAACTTTCTTGTATTATAAACAATACTCGGCCTACATATAATTTTATTTATGAACATAACTATACTCATACGAATATAAATAAATTTCCTAAGTATTTAAGTTTGGAAAGTTGGAATGACATATGGGATAAGAGTAACACAGACGAAAATTACGAAAATTTTTATGGCTCAGTTTATCACTTTGACATGGTCTTCCCCTTAAGAAAAGTTTCGTGCCAAGGCGCTAGGAAGAATCGGCTCACGCCTGAGATTTTAACTGCATCTGACAATCTAATAGTTTTAAATAGATTAGTGAAATCTGGTGTGTTTATACGAAGTAACAACAGTACATTCAAAAAGCACTACAGTATTAATTAAAAGAGTAAAAATACAACATAACAAGAATCTTAAAATCCAAACAAAAACCAATACGTATGGAATATTGTGAACAACGCTGTAAATTCTAATACATCGAAACAAGCATAACCATTAAAATAAACGATCTTTTTTCGGACAATGCTGTTGATTTGGCAGAGCTGTTTAGTAATTATGTTCATGCTATCAATACGTACCGTTTGCTTGTAATAATCATTCTGCTGGTAGGGTTTTTGCTGATACAAAGTTTCTTTCTCCTTCCGATGAAGTGGAAATATATAATATAGTTTCTGAAATATTAAAGAGACATCTGCTGGTTTAGATCAAGTACCTTATAACATTTCGCGTCATGTGGCGGCGTTCATTTCATATCTTTTAACCTACTTAGTTAATTATTTGTCATTTGAACAAGGTTGCCTTCAATTTGTTCTTAAATTTTCCAAATTAACTCCAGTTTACAAAAACGATAATATAGAACTCATATCTAATTATCGACTTATCTCGATCTTGTCGTCCTTTTCAAAGGTGTTCGAAAAGGTTATGTTATATAATTTCTTAACACGATCACCTCATTTTGCGGAGTATTGTTACACTCTCCGTGTAACCGAAAAACAATTCTATTTTTCTAAAATATTATTGTATGATGTTTCGTCACTATTTACTTAGGATAAGC
>JARFOC010003398.1:0-11378 GCA_031763485.1 Osmoderma eremita | reverse complement strand
ACATACCTGTGAGTGACATGATAGATAGTAGGCTTAATCTGTCAAATATTTTTTGAAAACTGTCAAGTTAGCGTCGTGTTTCAAAAAGTGTTCAATAATAGTAAATAATAATTATTTTTTTATGGATTTCTTATTTAAATATACTCACTCCTAAAACGACCGGTACCTAATAATTTGGCAATTATCTCATAAATTGACTCAGACTGGGTCGAATGTACTGATGCGATCTATCAATAATGTCACATATAAGATGTACAGTTTCATCATGTCAATGTCACTTACTTTCCGCCATAGGGAGCGAAAGTACAACTTTCCTCCTTGCTAGAAAAAAAACCTTTTTTTATGATGGTTAAGCTTTGTTAAGATATTTTTACGTTAATGACCTTATTTTAAGATGTTTAATCACCCCTTGAAAATAAAATCACAAGACCGTAAACACCCTGTATAGCATTGGTTATGGGGGTATTCTCCACCGAAACATCTACCAAATTATAGTGTTGATATTTTTTAGGGACAGAAAATTGTTATAGGCGTTGGGTTACGTGGAATTTAGTGTATAATTACATTATGCCTATATAATTTATTGGTATCAGCTGTATAAGAAATTTCCCAACAAAAATTTTATTGTAGATTATTTTAAAAAAGTGCAAACTTTACCAGTCACAATTGAATAACATTAGGTTAGATATAGCATGTATATTAAAAGAGACGTAAAATCAGTCAACCTTTAAAAACCAATGATTTTTTCTATTATCTGTAAGAGCTATTTTTCCACTACGATTTTAAGAACATGAAAAATGTAAAATTGCCCTAACCCAGAAAAATAAACAGTTTTTTCCTGGGTTTGGATAAGTACTAAAACTGACTTAGTCGCTTTCAACAACAATAGATTCAATTAATATGCCAACAGGAAATGCAATTAAGAAATTTTAATAATTAATTTTACTCTGGAAAGGCGAAACCGAATTTCACACGTTATATAACAACACAAAGATGTTACATCTGCGTTACGTTTTGCGATTTTTCGATTTTTGAATTTATAACTGACTGCTTATATTTACTTTTATAGAAACATGATGGTTCTTCGTGTCCATGGGGATGAATTAGTTTTTCCGACATCCTTGCATCACGTTGCACCCAGGATACCGCAAATGAATATGATGAAGGTCCACATTCCTTTCACCTTCAAACTTTTGGAGACGTCCAAGTCTTCGTACTCAGGTAGGTGGTCATTAATTAATTGTTATTCCGGTACGATATTGGCCTATTGTGTAATCTTGCGTTAGGCTTGAACGACCAGACCAATGATTTAACCGTTTCGTAATAATAATCTCTTTAGCATTGAGTATGTTATTCGACAAAATCGATAACAAACAAAACAAAATGTAATCGTGTGTGAGATATCCTTTCTCTATGTTTCTATTCGAACTAGGGTTAGCTGCCGAGTTAGACAGCTCGAGCCTTTTCCGATAAAATGCCATACGTTATAGTGGACCGAGTGTGTTCGGGATTCCCGAGCATGCTCGGTCGGTCGTACACCGTAGGCGAAATGAATGCGTCCATAACATATGCGCCTGGCATATTATTTTTAACTTTTTAACAGACTGATCTGACGAGAATACTTTTTGTTCTGCAATATAATTTACATAACACTTTATATTTTCTTATCTTGATAAAGAAAGACGTTTTAAAAATAATAGGAAGGATACAACGATTCTCCTTACTTTCTTTTGTTTGGGTTTTTGAATGAAGCACTTGAATTACACTAATATTAGAAATAATATAAATATTTTTAAACGTATTATGTCCTACTATTCAATCAGTAATTTGGATAAGAAATAAACTTTCAATCTTTAATTTTTTTAAAATTTATTACTACCTTTAAACATTAATTCGGGTTCTACATATAACATGATGACTAAGAATTTGTCACAATAGACCTATCCTTCTATAGATTGTCTATTTTTTTAATGACAAAAACGTTGAGATACCTGGTCAAGATAAACTTCTTACTTCGTGAACAATTGCAAGTACTGTGGGCTGGTATCACTAATACGCAGTATCGGGAAATCCACACCACACTAATTGATTTAATAAAATTCGGGACATATGTTTCGAGAGCACTCTCATGTGAGCTTCTCATTGTCAACCAATTCCCGAATTCGGGTTGACAATGAGAGCCGACGTGCTCTTGAAACATATGTCCCGAATTTTATTAAATCAATTTGTGTGTGTGGATTTCCCGATGCTGCGTATTAGTGGCACTTCTTACTGCGTTTTTATTGCTGGTTATGTGAAATGGTGTATAAGTACTGTATGCTGCAATGTTTCAAAATATTTTTTTCCCTGGGGAAAATGGAGATTTCAAGAAATTCTTAGTAAAGTAGAGATTATTTTGAGAGGGTATCGCGTCTTTTATTTAAAGCCCGAATTATAACTAGTTTAACTAAAATAAATTCTATCAAAGAAGTTTTATATGTGAGTGCATATCATGTGTGTTATCTTATATTACTTTTATCAACTCATGCTCTGTACCTGCTCAAGTAAAAACGTTATCTTGCCCAATTATTGTTAGTACATTTTTTAATTACTAATATATTTTCCAACTTTTGCCTTTCAAATCATAAATTCATATAGTTTATTTTTTCAATAAAACTTATTTATTTACTTAACTATTTTTATTTTATAATTAATATTAGCAAACACCATGTAATTTATACCTTATGTTAAACATTGTTAAAAAATATTGTTGAAACAGAAAAACTATTTTTGACACCTCAATTAACCTTCAAATAAAAATTTCCAAAACAAATCAGTTTAAAAACAATAAATATATGCCCAGCTAACCGCTAATTTGCACATAAATCATTTGAAGGTTAATAATAACATAATATTTTAATGTATCATGCAAACTATTTAATAGCTGCGATACAGGAAAATTAATTAACCCGGAATTATTACAGCAAAGTTCTTTTCACAAAAATTGTTATTATTAATAAGAAAATAATATGCAGATATTTTCAATGTCGATTGTGGGCAGATAATGTCTTCCGTATAAATATGTTCTTGTACATATATATGTATACAGGCTGATCCAAATTAATTATGCACCAATTTATTCATGAAGTGTTTTTGAGAAATTTAATATGTAGTTTTTAATAAAACACCTTGTGCATTTTTAAGATTTTGAATGCTACGTTGATTAATTAATTTTTATAATATAAAAATGTCGATGCACTCAAACACTGTTAGTTTTAAATTTAAAAAAATAACGCATTTACTTTATATCAAACCCTGAATAAGAATCATAGTGAGCTTGCTTTACTACAGAGAGAATAAAATTGGTGGTCCTGATCCTACACTACTTGCCACAGCGCGTATATCAATGTTTTACATTTTATCATAAAAATGGGCAGTTAGTCAGCCATATACACATTTGTCTAATTATTGTAGTTAATTAAAACAAACAAAGAGAAAGTTCAAACATCACCCCCATCGATACATGAAAATTTAGAGTTATAATAATAATAAGAATAATTATAGTAATAATACAATTTATTCCAATAGCAGTATACATAATAACAACAATATGCTGTATATTGTAGAGAGAACAAAAAAGTCAATGTTGAAGTCGCTACCCACTATTACTAGCTTCTCCAATCTCCACACAATTAAAAAGATCCGATACACCATTTATAGGTTAAATAGGTTTTTCACCAAGTAGAAAATCTGAACTAAATTTGCTATTTCTCTCTTCTGAAAAAGTAAAATGCAAAAAAGTGTCACATTTTACTTTTTCACAAGAAAGAAATAGAAAATTTAGTTCAGATGTTCTACTTGGTGAAAAACCTATTTAACGACGACGTAATGAAATTAATTTGTAGAATATGTCATAAATAAATGAACAAAATGCAGACAGGAAACAATGAAATGTAAAAATAAATGCAAGATCTCTTCTATTTTATTTTGTCCCAATATACAGCGTATACATAAAAAGATGTTCAAATTTTATGGAATTGATGCAAACATAACTGCAATAATCTATACTGTATCGCACATCTAGTTATAGAAAGATATGGAATACACTGGTCCCTACATAATTATTCCCTTGAACATTTTGCACCAAGCGTTACGAGCTTTCATGTGAGCAGCGTGCTTTACAGTCACCATTGTCACTGCACAATTCAAAGTTGTTCGAAATGTGTTCTATTGTTATTTAAACAAACATCTACTCTTGTTTTCAAATTATCGAATACATTAATTAATTGTGCAATAGTTACGTTATTAACTGCTGCTATTATTGCTTCCTTGGATATCTATCATATCGTTTCTTAAATTTAAATTAAACCATTGGAAGTACTCAATATAGGTATAGATTGTAAACTAGTAACTTAGAATGAAAATTAGTGGTAATCAAGTGGTGTTCTGGTGCTGTTCATATCTTCCAGGGTGTTACGTCTAACATTATTTTCCCTTGTAGATTCTACAAGCAGCGAATCAAATCCAGTTTCTGATTCAGTCCTTCCTAGGAATTATCCAGAAGTAATTTACTAGATTTTATAATGTAGATATTTATTCAAAACCTCTTAGATTATTGTATCCTTATTAGCGTTTCTTAACTAAAATACTAGAAGGCTTACTAAAGTGTAAGCTTTATCTTGCGTTTTATTTTATGATATACAATAGGCGACTCGTATTTATATTACTAGACAGCACCTATTATGCAATGTTACAATTAAAAAATGTCCTAAAACAGCAAGACCTAGTAAATGTTAGTTATTCATTGGTGTACTCTGTGCTTTCCTACCATGTCATTATCTGGGGTGTGGCCACAAACCGGGAAAGAGTCTTTATTCTACAGAAATGTTTTATACGATTAATTTTTAATCTACCTTATAAAGGAAGTTGTAGAGAAACATTTAAAAATGAAAACATATTAACATTTCCCTGCATTATTATTTATAAAGCAATGACATACATTAAGGAACACATACATGATTTTGAATCGTGTAGGGCAGTGCATTCGCACAAGACCAGGCAATTAAATTTTATGACAATTCCACAACACAGATTAACATTAACAAAAAAATCTCCGGCATTAATGAGCCTAAAACCATATAATAATCTTCTGGGCGAGGTACGGTCAATTGGTTGCTCTAAAGTTTTCAAATAGCGCATAAAACAGATGTTATTGAAGAAGGCATTCTATACCATTAACTAATATGTAAATGAATAGATTTTGTATTTATTTTGTGATACATTATGTCTTCAAGCCAATGTTAGATTGGCATACTTAATAAATATATATTATTGTTACTATTATTTTCTTGCAACAAACGTATTCTGCACAATACAGAATACAGTACAATTTATAAAATGATAAATCTTTGGGTTCCACAAGTCAGATCAATTATAGACAAAAATATATTATCGTGTGCTTAAAGCTTCTATATTTTTCGTAATTTAAAGTAGATGTGCCAATTCACTTCAGCTGCAGCGGCTGTTAGTCGCTGCAGCTGAGTCCGTGTATCTTTTCTCTCGCTCGACTGTCCAGATATATTTTTCTTCTGGTGTACATTACGCAATAATATGATCCCGTGGGGCCCTGGCAGGCATTTGATGGAGCCCAGGCCCCACGAAGCACATTTTGAAAACCTAGCCCATATGATGAGGATGGATTAGCATTTACATAGGCACCTATCATGAATATAAGTTGTTTACGTAAGTCGTAGAAATGTAAATATAAAATATAGTTATTTATTATATTTTTATACATTTCTCAAACCTTTATTTTCTGTCATTAAAGAATTTCTTAAATTTATACGGAAAATGGACACGGAATTTGCATATTTATTTTCTGAGGTTTAACGTTTGTTATTTCGTCACAGTTCTTACGTGATATTGTTTAATCGGTAATGGCTTGTGTTCATTTCAGTTTTAATCTAATTAGTGAATAGACGAGAAATTTCGTTGGAATACTATTTTGGTGTAGATTCATTCCAATTCATGTTGTTTCGGATTTATTTTCTGAATTTAATTCTTGTCAGTTTAAAGGAAAAAATCTACACCCAGCACAATAAGTGCAAAACTATCAAAAAAAAAAAAACGTTAAAGGGGAGATACGAACCTCTATTTAATAATAAGTAATGGTAGTTTTCACAAACTACCATTAGTTATCATCAAATAATAGTTTTTTTTTCTTCAAATAATGGCGGAGCTTCAAATCGTAGAGGCCCCTCTCAAATTGGCTCCCCCACCGCTACAGAAAGGAAACATATGATAAAACATTTATTGAAGAAGTTTTCCTTCAAAATGAAACACTACATAAACTACATACTCAACAAAAAGTAGTAGGAGCAATACAAAATCAGAACGTCAGACAAAAATTAATAAAATCTATAAACAATTTATAAACATATAAAACTAAATAAAAACTCTTTCTTGTTGTTTTTGCTTCTTCAAATGGCGTTATAGGAGTTTCCTTGTCCATAGAATCAGATTCGATAGAAAAAACACTGCGACCACAATCTTCTGACATAGTGCCTCTCATTTGGTTTTTATTATACTGTAACGGGTAGAGATAAGACCATTATAGCAGTCGTTACATAAAATTTAGACGCGAAAAAAATTTCCAAATTCTAAAATATCTTTTTTTTTTTTAATTTCAGTATTTAATGATAGTAGAGATAAAATTAGAATTATAAAACCTGTTGATATAACCTTAGGATAAATTATTGCAAGTGCTTCAGCACTAACCGATATTTTTGCGTTAGGCATCAGATACTTTGCAAGTATCGGATTCATTGTAAGGTTCGGATCCATTGTAGTTATCGGATAGATTGCAAGTATCAGACACATACATTGTAGGTATCGGGTATATTGTTGGAATCAGATACCGTATTTATTCGAATAGGGGCCGCGCCTTTTAATTATTTAGGTGCGGCATTTATTAAGAGTGCAGCGTTTAATTGGAATCAAACCAAATCCTCGTTTTTATTCCTTTGCTATCCATCTCAAAACAATTGTACATATGTGTTTGCAGTGCAAAGTAAATTATGGATTGATCGGAAATATGATGTCATTAATGTATTCGTTAACACGAATTTGAAATCCGGCTGACTATTGATAATAGCATCTATTTTTTTTTTGTTCTTTGAATGGTCGGTCATACATTAAGCACTTACAAACATTGTCTGTGAACATTTCTGCTTGTATAATTAGGGACTACGAAAGATTTGCGGTTGAATTTTCCTGTTTTTTAAAAGTCGTGTCTCGTTTTATTGTTTCGCGAAATACTTTATAGAGGTGATACATCCATAATTATATTTTTATGATGACTATTTGCCAATTAAAAATATTTATTATGCAAATTTTAAGGGAAAATTAATTTATTGACAAAGCCATATACAATTATTATACTGGCACATTAAGTTACGATATGCCTGTAACTTTAAGCGATAGGCGTTTTTATTTTTTCAACTAGGGATAGAAATCTATCAAATTTATAGCTTTTAGTTTTACGTATCGCCAATTAAAACAACTCGTATATCATTAACCGTATTGTATTCGTGGTAATCAAATTGGTTTTATTATTATAAGGAAATAAGCCATTAGTTTTATACGAAACTATAAAACAAACTGTTCTAATTTTGTAAATAGAAAAAAAAGCAGTAATTTTTAATTAAAAAGGATAATATAAAGTGTTATAACTTTATTTTATGAATTAACTTGAGTTCCGGCGATCCCTTATGCTCAAACCGTATTTTGTATTAATAATAATAACAAATAACAGTAATAATAATAATGCTTTATTGTCATATAAAATTAAAAATTTTGTGGACAAAGCTAAGTAAAAATTTTTTACTAAAAAATACAAGTACAACAGACAAGGACAGGCAAGGAAATACATAGTGTTGGATACAATAATATGTCAAAGTAAAGAAAAAGGGAAAATCTTTAATTTTATCCTCCCCGAAATAATTGCCAACCGCGTAAAGGAGATGTTTTTACCTTCCTGCGAAAATTTACGTAGGTTGGAATCGATCTAAGCTGGATTGGGAGATGATTGTATAGCTTGACTGCGTTATAGATGATTGAGTTTTTAGTTAACTCTATATTGGGTACAGGTAAATAAAGATCATGATCCGAGCGTCTTGTAATGTAACTATGCTGATGTCTTTTGGGTAGATCGGAAAGATGTTTGCGAATTAGTGAGACGGATTCAAGGATGAATAGCGCAGGGAGAGTTAGGATTTTGTGGTTTAAAAAGTAAGGTTGGCAGTGATCATTCCTCCGATGTCGTACTTGCAATTTAAAAATGGTATTAAAATTGTATAAACTACAAGTGCCCCAAAAAGAGAGAGCGTAGCGAAGATGGGATTCAGGAAGGACAAAGTAAGTCATTCGAGCAGAGGAAGGACTAAGCTCCCTGGCTACAGATCTAATTGCAAAGCACGCAGAAGACAACTTTTTGGTGAGGGAGTCGATATGGAGAGATCATCTGAGTGTCATCAATGATAAGACTCAGGAATCTGACAGATGGAGCTATACTGACAGTCTTCGAAAATACATGGTTGCTGCAATGCACGATTATAAGGTAGAATTACCGTTTTTCCTTTGTTATAGCAAAGGCAGTTAGAGTTGCACCACTTTTTGATGATGGTTAAGTCCCTAGATATAACCGATTGCAGGCCTACGCTGTTTGGGCTGCTCCAAGTGTTGCTAATGCTAGTAGAGACATAACTGTCCGCTGATCTTTAAATTGGTGATGTCATTGAGAAAAAGAAGGAAAGATATTGGACCATTACTCCAATGCTTGGTATAGGCCTATCTAGAATTTAACTCACGAGTAATTTTTGCCGAATTACCACCGTATATAGTTTTATCATTTGTAATTTCTCTTGGACAGTGTATTATTAACCCTTTCAATGCTCAAACAAGCGATTTCGGTATGTACTCGTCAGTAGAGCCCTGCATACCAGCGGATATCCGCGGATAATCCGCTAAATTTTTATGGGTGCGGATAATTTTTACTGCTATGAGAGCGGATACGGATAGAGTACGCAGAATTGCGGTTTATCCCTATCCGCAAATATTCATTTTTGATAATGTTATTGTTCCTTCGTTATTAGTTAAATAAGTTTTAACAACTTGAAACATATCTATATTTTATAGACATACAATAAAATTAATGTATAGCATTAAAAAATCAACTCGAAAAAGCAGGAGAAATTTAATTTTGCGGTCATTGGTTAAATGTAATATTTAAGTTTAATTCATGACGTAACGCAAAAGAATAGTGTCAATTTAATTGGCTAGTACCACGAAATATTCCAATAAAATAAATAATTAGATCAGATTATATTACAGTATTTCTTGGAAACGTTATCGAAATAATAAATAATATCTAGATAAATATGTATATATTTATAACGACAATCGATGATAAGTAATGTTTCATTATCGAGGGAAGGGAGGGAGAGGGTGTACCCTGAAATCGGGGGATTGGGCAGAAAAAGGTGTTGTTCTTATACCAAAGTACTCTTTCAGACGATATTTCTTAAATATATCTAATTTATTTATGTTGCATTATTTACTTATTTTTCGTGAAATCTTCCTCTTGCAACGCACTTCTATGTTCGTAAAAAAATGTTTGCATCACATCGTACCACAGTATATTTATTTACTTCTAGTATAAATAGTACTGCTAGAAAACACAATTATTTAACCCATTAACATAACAAGAAACAAAGGACTAAATCTATAAAAACAAGGTAACAAAATCTATAATTACTTTAATTTGTGCATATTTTTACTAATCTCGGAAACAACAGAAGTACGTGACGGTGATCTCGTAGAGCTCAGCCTCTTCTACAAGAACCAGTTCGCTAACATTCCAACTTGAACAGCTTTTTCACCAGGATCATGTTATTATTTGTGTGTACGAATTCCGAATATCCGTACATGGTTACAATTGTTGTACGATGAATGTTTAATGAATCCAGTTTTTGTATATCTAATTTACCCTACGCCGGCCGGTGCATCCCATTGACGTAAAATATTGTTTTATGGTATTTATTTAATTCTTATATGGTAATTGTAAAATAACCAACGTATCGCAAAACTTTTTTTAAACCTAAGACTAGTGCTGTGCAACTGAGCAGACCGGCGCAGAGTGGCCCAGGACGATTTTTATTATTTATCAACAAGTAGCTACAAGTTCATCTTTAGCGTACATAATCCCTGTAGTCTATGTAAGTCTCCCCATAAATTTTAGCTGCCACTTTTTGCTGCTTCCTGGGAAAATAGAAATTAAATAAATAAATTTAATGCTTTGTAAATCAATTTCAAACTAAGATGAAGTGTGAAAGATACAGTGCGGACGTAAATTGTGCCCCCCCCCCCTCGTAACTTTTGAAAGGAATGAGATAGAGAAACGAAACAAAGACGAGGTGAAATTAGAGGCAAATTGTGATATTTTGGTTATAACGCGATACACTGGACTGGAAACGTAAGATAGATGGCGTTGTTACCTTTAAAATTTTAAATGGAAGGTATGTTCATATAAAACCTCATTTGTAAGATATTTTTATTATGTTTAGGCCTATGTAAACAGTTTTACGAGTTTCTGTTTTTACAGATATATCTGCAATAAAAGATAAAGGCACTTTACCTTTCTGATAACCCTCACATTTATTTAATGGTGCATGTTTCCTAGGAAACGTATTTTATAATTTAAAAGAAAAGTCAAAATATTATTTATGCCGATTTATTTCTGACAGTACACCTGACATAGCAAAAATCATGATTGCCACAACGTTTTCTGCCAAAGGATGCTCTCGTCCTTTGGATTGTAATAATCAAATTAAATATTGTTAATACTGTCGGAAATAAATCGGCATAAATATTTTGACGTTGCTTTTAAATTCTAAAATACGTTTCCTAGGAAACATGCACCATTCAATAAATAGGAGGGTTATCAGAAAGGTAAAGTGTCTATCTTTTATTGCGGATATGTCCGTAAAAACAAGGAGAATTGGAAAACTTTTTACATAAACCTAAACATAATAAAAATATCTTACAAATGAGGTTCTATATGAACATACTTTCCATTTAAAATTTTAAAGGTAACAACGCCACGTTTTGCGTCAAGTGCATCTCGCTATAATCAAAATATCATAATTTGCCTCTAATTTCACCTCGTCTTTGTTTCGTTTCTCATCGTATTCCTTTTAAAACTTACGAGGGAGGAGGGGGGGAGAGACACAATTTACGTCCGCACTATATATTAAATAATACAATTAAAGTAAAGATAGCAAGGACTGTGGGGCAGCACAATAAACACACTGTTCGGATTACTCCTCCCGCACAAGTATTAA
>JARFOC010003377.1:0-11379 GCA_031763485.1 Osmoderma eremita | reverse complement strand
TACAGTGCTATATGCTCTTCGAATTAATTCCTCCATATCTATTACCTTAAATGTGGTATTATTCATTTTTATACAGTCTTTAACTTGTGCCCATACCATTTCAATGGGATTTAACTCGCAGTGGTAAGGTGGTAGTCGAAGAATGACCATTTTCTTTTGCAAGTTCGTCAATCCTGCTTTTATCATGCTGCGGTTTAATTAACGCAAAACAGCAAGTCCCTTTTTAGTATATCATCAGTGGTTGGTATTTGTTTCTCACGGAGCTAATCAATGATATTGTTTTTTCTCCATGCTGCCGTCGGAATTTTTTCTGATTTTCTGCAGTGATAGGAAGCATTGTCAAGAACAATCACTGACTGCTGCGGTATATTTAGAAGCAATTTCTTAATAAACCAATGTGTCTGAATCAATCTCATGATGAACATCAGCAGTGTTTTTCTTGCAGAGAAATGTATATTCAGCACCAGGAACAAATCCGGTATCATCACCGTCATGAACTAATGCAAAACGAGGTCCAAGCCCGGTTGGGGATTGCAAACCAGTACTTAATCCTTCGATAAAAGCTAGTCGAATATTTTGAATTGTAGTATCTGTTCAAGTTTTATTTACTGCATGCCCTGTATTCACCCATGATTCGTCAGTATATGTTACAGTTCGACCTGAAATAATTAAAGTTACAGAAATGTCAAATAGCAGAACTAAATTCTTCTCTAAATTTCTTGATGTCTTGTAAGTATTTGTGCCTCCACCAAATAATATCGTCTCGTTCGATGAGTATACTTTTACGTCCTACTTTTATAAATTCGAAACCCATATCGTGCAACAATCTATGTAAAGTTGCTCGACTGAAGTTAGGGAGATCATCATCAGCATTGACAGCAGCAAGAATTGCATTAATGTAAGTTGCATATTCTGCATAAAAGAACTATGCACTTTACGTCGAATAGGTGCTTGCGGGTTTTCATCATATGTTTGTAATCGATCATTTAGTTATATCTCTTTTCTTTTCTTGCGTTTTTTTGGACTTTATAATGAACCAGTTTGTTGCTCCTGTTTTACATTATATGTTGTACGCTCTCAGGAACCCAAAGCTTTACTTGCATCTTGAATGGTAGCATTCATAGTTTTATTAAAATAATTTAAAACATTTGAAATAATACATTTCTCCTTCAGGCTAAATTGTTCTCCCTTACGCCGGTTTCTCCTTACAGACTCCATGAATGCCGTGAAAACTGTAATTAAATGTGTAGGTTATAAAATTTTTGAAAATCAAGAAAAGTATCCATATTACCCTGTGCACGCTCGAAAAAGATGGAAGCGTTCTGAAAAGAACGATTTGTACAACTATATATAAACAAATTGACGTGGAATTTAACTAAAAATATTTTAAAACTACGACGATAACGATTGACAGCAGTTGACGCTAATAAACAGATAGATAGGTACTTTGCCGACGCCGACATATGTAGTCAAGGTAGCGCTAATGACAGCAACTAAGAATAGTAAGAGATAAAAGTTGCTATATATCCCATACGGCATATGGAGGTTCAGACGATCTATAGTTTGCTAATATAAGTGAAATATTTGCCGAACAAATGGTAAGAGGACTTAATTTATTATCATTTGACAATTCATGTGGGACCCATTTGCTTAACTGCCATCTCTTTCCTAGCTGATGATGGTACAAACGACACGTCGCACTGGATTTTTTTTTCACAACCTGTTGAATATTCTTGTTGTTAATGATCTTCGGTCGCTTAGAGAGTGTTTCTTTGGTCAAGCTGAGATCTTCCGAAGAAGAGTTTTTTTAACTACTGTACTGTTCGATCACTTAGGGCATCATATCTGAATACGGCAGATATTTTTCGCGTCGCCACTGCAGCTTTGGTACCAAGTTTGTACTCATAGAGTAAGCAACCTCGAATTAAAGTTTTATTCGTTGCTATATTCAATTATTTAAACTTGCTCTCTCAGGTCACGCGTTGCTGTGACATCTATATATAAAAATACGCGCATATTTGAATGCAACATTGTGTCAAGAAGGTGGAGAACTTTGGAATATACTAGATTTTTAACAAACGAATATTTACATTTTTATTTAAATAGATAAAGGAGATAAAAGAAAGCGAAAGAAAAGGAATGAAAAAAGGAAAAAAAAGTAACTATATTCACGAAATGAACGCTATGTTAAACGACACACCTCATTTTCAACGCAATGTCACAAATAATTAAACCAAAATGGAAATAAAATCAAAATCTATGAAAATTCAATTCAAGCATGTTTTTACCATTCACATAATAGTATCTGTCAACAAATTGCATATTTTTATGTCAGATATGATATTTTTATATCATATCTGAGCAACTGCAAGCAGGTACCTCACTTGAATGGTTTGAGTTTGAACTGTGTTTGAGTTTAGTAGTGTAGTGAGAGGTGTTCTCAGAAACCCAAAAAAACTTACTATGCTTACGTATTCTCGCGGTTGAGGAATGACCTAATGTTGTGGGGCTCATCAGTGGATATTATGTCTTAATTATATATTATTTTAACGCTCTGCTGCATATAAGTAGTAGTTAAAGTGAAAGTAGTTTTGGCTTCTGTATAATGTATAATCATACCCGAACGCTGTAATTCAACCTACACTGCATTAAACGAAATATCGGTATCGTAAAATAGTTTATAGTTTCATTTACTGCCAATTTACATATTGTTCAGTTTACTCTACCTGTATAATAACGCAGACGTGTCCATTACATTCAAAATGTATATACTACCCGACGTAATCTATACTATCTAGAGTTACTATCAAGTAGCTTTATGTAGGTTCTTGTATGATACTGTAATGTATGTACTATTAATGCCATAAAGAAAATAAAATAAAAAATTGATGGTGTTATTATTACAATTTTTTATGTTTCTTTCTTCTGTTGGGATATAGGTTGTGATACATTTTGAAAAGAGGAAGAGAAATGCTACTTAACTATGTGAAAATCCAGTATGGCGTCCCTTTAAAATAAGCAAGTTGCTAGAAATATCTTCGAAAGCGCCATTTTGAATTGCATTTTGTTATAGGTGTTCCTAATTAAATCAACTAACTTTCATATGAAACACTTTTTCCGAAGACATTTTATTTTAAAGAAAATCTCAATTTTCCGGTTTTTTTTCCCAATGATTTCCAAACTGGTCCGAATTTTAAAATTTTTTCAACGGAATCTGAATCACCGTTAAAAGCTGCCCAACTTTGGTAATTTAAACAAATCTCGTTGTTTAATAATAAAAAAGATACCTATGGTAACCTACTCTATTTGAGAGATTCCGCATATATGATCTAATACCGAGAGAAATATATACGTATACAAAAGGAACGGCCAAGGAGAAAAAAAGGACATTTCAATAAGTTTCGTAAGTCCTTTTAACGTAAATGGTATTTCCGAGAGGCTCCCTGAAAGCAAAGGAGTGATGTATTACTTCATTGAAAGTGAAGGCGTCGTTCAAAATACATATATTCTTAATGTTTCCGAAAATTAAAGCCGCTTATAAGAAGAGTGGATGGGAAGCATAAGCGACATGTACGTATACGTCTACGTACCATGTAATCCAATAGATTTTCGTTACTGCAGGGCTAATACTCGAAGAGTCAAAACCTTTTTTTATTTTTTTTTTGCCGAGCTCCTAAAAGTAGGTTGATTTCACGATATTAGTTTCTTATTTTTGGAAGTATGTATGTTGCATACCTTAGCTTTAATATTCACTATTGAGTTTCTAGTTGTCCAAAATAACAAATTTTATAATCAATTAAGATAGTTCGTTTTTGACAGTAATAGTGTTTCTAATTTTAACGCGAGAATTTCATATTAAATTTAGAGCTTTGATGCTTTTTCGAAAATATTGATGATATAATTTGGCCTTATGATGGAAAAGGAATTGCTGATTTACCTTCAATGAAAACATTAATTTTATCAGTAGCCTTCAATTGAAGGGAAATTGCGTAGAGTAAAGTTTGTTAATAAATAAAGTATATTAAATCTGACTCTGTTCTCTCTCTGTCTTAAAAATTACGGAAAATCTGCGTCATATAGCTGCTGCCTCGTTCCCAGGAAAATTATTGCTGAAAAAGATTATCTTCCTAAGCAAGATTGTAATTGTGAAAAGAAGGCCTTTTGTGGAAAAATATGCTTCAGCGGACTTATATTCGTAAGAAAGCACCAGACTTTAAAACAATTAATGTCAGACTGACGTTGGTATCGTGTACAAATGCAGCTGGTCCTGTGATTATATCTGTACTTGTTTACCGAGCAACAGAATCCCCGTGCTCTTAAAAACAAAGATAAAAATGCTACCTATTCTTGGTAGTCAAATCGGAGGGCGTGGATCACGTCTGTTTTATTTACGGAAGTGAAAAGATCCGTGAAGGAGGAAGGATTACTATGTGCTCTTGATAACAGACAACGCTCCCGGTCATCCTGTGTACTAGTCAGAGAAGATGAAAACGTTCAAGTGGGTTCCTTACTACCTAATACGACCTTATTGCTTCAGTCACTTGATTAAAATATCATTAGATGACTTCAAGCCATATAACTGCACAGGTTTTCGAAATGCTTTACACGATGGTTGAAAATTCCTCCGATGTTGGGCTCATGGAATGTTGGACGTTATTCACAATTGCTGATGCAATTGGATGCATCAATACGACCAGAGGATGTCCACAAGCGGGAGTTACCTCTTCACTAATGTGGAGCTTGACAGTAGATGAACTCCTACACGCTTTGACTGATCTGGACATATCCTGCCAAGGGTATGCTGAAGACGGTCATATACGCAAGAGGAAAATTCGAGAATACCCTCTGTGACATAGTACAAAGGGGACTTAGTATTTCGAAAAGGTGGTGTCAATCAGTGGGACTTAACATCAACCCCACTAAGACTACCTTAGTAGCATTTACAACAAAAGAAAACCCAATCTTAAGACCATAAAAATAAATGGGCAAGACATAGGTTAGAAGATGGAGGTGAAATACTTCTGTGGAATAATACCGAGCTTGAAGTAACCAACAAGGCAAAAAGGGCCCTAATGGCATGCAGAAACTTTGCAGGTAATAACGGGGGATGCATCCCAAAGATACTGTTTTGGATGTATACAGAAATTGTGAGACTAATAATCACTCATGGGGCAGTAGCCTGGAGCAAAAGAACTGGTCTGGCCACAGTGAGAGCTAACCTCTCTAAGGTGCAAAGATTAGCATGTGTATGCATAACCGGGGCAATGGGAACCTGTCCCACAGCAGAACTTGGGTTTGCACCCGAGTATCTTCCAGGCGGAAATATACTCTATTGAAAGATGCGTCCAGCTCAACATTGACAGGAACTACAAAAAACAAGAGATTATCCTAATGTCTGATAGTCAAGCAGCCATCAGGGCGCTGGGCTCGAATATAATCAGCTCCAAGATGGTTTGGGAGTGTCTCGGAAAACTAAACGAGCCAGGCAAAAGCAACAAGGTAACCCTTCTGTGGGTTCCGGGACGCACAGGACTGGAAGGAAACGAAATAACAGACAATCTCGTTAGTAAAGGGGCCAGAATACCATTTGTAGGGCCTGAACCCTTTTGCGGGATAAGTAGCAGTACATTACTGGAGAAACTTAATAGTGAAGGAGAGCAGAGAAAATCCAAATACTGGGAGAATTTCTAGGAAATAAGGCAAGCTACAACTCTTTTGAGAACTTTAACCGGAAGAGATTTACAGAATGCATCAAGTAAAAATAATATTCGCATATTGACAAGGATACTATCAGGCCACTATAGAGCCACTAAGAGAGGAGTAAACTGAGTAGGCTTGGAATGACAAAGGAAGTCGAATGTAGATTTTGTGGGGAATATGATGACACATCCATCCACCTACTCTCAAACTGCGATGCACTGTGCAACTCAAGGGTCCTGCAGCTGAGAGCAAGTGAAATAGAAGAGGGAGAGTTGCCTAGTCTGGGACCTTCTGACCTTCTGCACTTTTTAAAAGGAATCGAACTGGACGACCAAAATAGGGGACACGATAGATCTTTTTGGCCGCAGTGTATTATCACCCTTGCTCTACATACATACATACATGTATCAATAGCAATAGACGAATTGAAACCAGAAGCGATAGTGGCATTCTGGAAGGATTTGTGGATTGATATCGTGTAATTCTGAAGACGCCCAAATATTGATCCACAGCTTACAACGATAATGCATGACATCCATACATCAAGTAAATGAAGTAAGTACAACGATAATAAATTAATATAGCGCAGTAAACAGGTGGAGCAGGATTTAACGATATGACTATAGAAGAACTGAATGATTACATACACGAACATCATCCTGGGTTCACCGACGACGTATTTGAGGATCTTGTCAAATCTTTTTCAGAAGAGAGTGGCGATGAGGATGAACGTCAAGAAGAACCTCCATTATAGGAACTTGAAAATTTTTCTGCAATATTTCGACTGGTCCAAATATTAAAGGAACAGGCAACGGATAGATGACCCAATAATGGAATGCAGCATAAAAAATACTCGCACTATAACAGAAGTAATTGCTACTGACCCTATTGCTGCAGTTCTCTTTTGGTTATTGTCCTTTTTTAATTGCCTGAATTTATTTACCACTAACTCCTTTTCTGAAACAGAAAAATGTCGTCGCGTTTGCTCATGTCGGGTCTTGGATCTATGTGAACATAAATGTTTGAAGCGGAGACAACCTTGCCTTTTCCTTGGTTGAAGGTATAAAATATAATATCGAAAGTCCTTGTTACGTTCTCATGTACAAAAATATAGAGATTGCAAATAGAGTCTCTGAACTAGTTGTTAAGCATATATGCCGTTTAATACCTGTAGTTTGTTGTAGTGCGGGCTCAAAAATATCAAATTTAATTGAGCCACGTCACTCGATTTAAGTGTAGACTAAAACAAATCATGGCTTCATGACGTCAGCTTCGCCCCACCTCTCGCCTCATCGCTATGGGTAAATTTTGTCACTCTATTATCGAAGTAAGCTGTGATATACCGTATGTACAGCGCTTTTAATTTAATATTTAGCTCAGGATAAAGCGTAATAGGTACATATATTTTATTTATAAATGAGAAAAGACCGAGTTAACGACACGTATAAATATTTATCTCTATATGTATCGGAAACTGTATAAATAAACCCCTCAGGAGTATAATTCATAATATTTGCAGAGGACCACTTGATAACGCGCGGTTTTTCACGAATGGCAATACTCACCTAAATAGACTACAATACTCGGCTTTTTTTGTTTTTGTTTCCGCTCAGCGATTGTTTCAATATCTCCAGCCACTTGATTAAAATTTCATAATTCATGATATTTCGTTATGGCGCTTGTAAAAAGCCTGTACAACTGCCAAAATATCACGGCCGAAAAATTAGTTCTCTTCCCGTTCATTAGGTCATCAAAGGAGATTTCAACGTCGTTTAATAAATTGATTAATAAGAATTTCTCCCGCGTTTCGCCAGTATTATTACACTGATTTGCAGGCAGTCGTATTTGCTCCATTAGCTCTTAAATACTACCGAAGCGGGGCGCATCCGTCTGGATTACACTGAATACAGCGTTGAAAAGAAAAGCAGATAAAAAATGAGGGCTATTAAAGCGCAGAGTTGTAGTACGAACAGGTTGTATCTGAGATTGAAATATGATTTCCGCTTTTCTATTTAGGACATATTGAATTAAAAAATAAAATTCAATTCTTGTTTCGTAAACAAGGAAGAGCGACTGAAATCTACAAAGGAATATAAAAAATAATGATCAGCTAATTAACTAAAAAAGCAAAATGAAGATGGATTTGAGTTTTACAATTTGCTGTATTTTTTATTATGTTTTAAAGAGGAATTATCGATATGTCAACACCCATATTTGTAGTTTGCTCAACTACCAAAGTCAGTGATAATTGCTTTAGTACTTTAGTATAACAGTATCTATTGTTAAGATCTTTCCCAGCACCTACTGCTTTCTTATTAATTCTTTATTACTTATTATTATCCTTCGTTCTAGGATTTTCTTGGCCTACCTCTGTTATTTCTCCCTGGTACTTGGGCTTCATATACTTTTTGGCAAGTAATATGCTGGGCAACACTACACTTTTCTGGTCTACCACCTCTAAAATGAGCAATGTGCTCTTTAAAACGTGTTAAAATTGGTCGTCTCGCTTGTCCAATATATTTTACATTACATTCTCTACACTTTATTTCATAAATTCCCGATTTCTGATGTCCTCAATTTTATCATTGCCATTTTCTAAAAGGTTATTTAATTATATATAAATAATTATTATTTGTTTTGTACGTGATACGAAAATTATAGTCTTTGATAGTTTTTTAGTCGATTTATGAAAAGAGTTTTACAAATACACTGCCGCGATAACGTTGAGGTATCAGAGTTGTACAGTTTTTTATTGACAATTTATCTGTCCTTTGTCAGTGGAAAACTTAACAAACGATGAACTAGAAAATTAAAACTAGCTACTATGTGCTGGAAGCAATGATTTAAATCTGCCACTATGAATCTGGAGTTCTTCAGTTATCAAGGTGGTAAGTGTGACATTTATAATTATACTACTAATAACTTTATAAATGATATATATTGATTTTGGTAAAATACAAATGTATTTATTACAAGATAATGATGTGTGTCGGCAGATGGCGTCGCAGGTAGCAACTTCAGATATATGTTACAGTAAGGGAATTTTAATTTTATTTTTTACTAGTTTATGCCCTAAGAGTGCCAATAATATGTTGCGGAATTTTGGAAAGCGATCTCGGACTCGTTTACTTGTTTCGAGCAGGTATGTCGATGGTCGAAACAAATACCTAGACATTTGACGTCGGTGTCCCAAGGTAGCGTAGTGTTTCCAACTCGGATGTGGTTCCTTGGGTTGCGTAAGCTTCTCTAGAATTGCTAGGTAACGTACGTGGGCACCCTCAGTGCGTATATGCATAAGCGTGATCTGTACATATTCCGTCAGTAACGTATTTGCTATAGGCAACGACCATACCACGTTGAAAGGACCAGTTCTCGTCCGATCACTGAAGTCAAACAACGTCGGGCGCGGTTAGTACTTGGATGGGTGACCGCTTGGGAATACCGCGTGTTGTTGCCACTTTTTTGGCGTTTCTTTTTCAATTACTTCAGCCCCTTGTACTACTATCCCAGTACCCAACCAAACAGAACTTTTATAATTTAGTTTATAATAATTGCCTCTCCACAACATATTCACTTCCTTGGCTGCATCTCTAGTTCCTTCGTTCTAGGATTCCCTTGGACTACCTCTGCCTGTCTGTATATGTGAATATATGTGTTCCACTCACTTCTCTCTTCTCTACACCCTCGGCACTGCTCTTCCTCCTTCCAAAACTTCCTTCACCTCACTTCCCTAATCACTACTTCTTATCACTCTTTTTCTTACTATTTTCTCACGAATTATTTCCGACTTTTACAATTTGTTTCCTTTTTTGCTCCCCGTTACTCTCGCAACCATCCAATATCCCTGTCATCATCACCACGCCAATCCATTATTACTGTACAGTACTTTGATGTAATTGCATTGTCGAACGGTTTATTCACTATACTGCAGATGCGCCATTCTTGAGCGCCCTCGTGATTCTGTGGTAGCAACTTGGAGTCGATGAATTCCACTGGCGTGTCGTTCTTCGTCTGGTGGTTTCGTGATGTGGTGCGTAAAACTAGTTCAAAACCCTTTTGTTGTGTAGTGTTGTGTGATGTATACTAGTTGTGTTAATTTATAAGTTATAAAAACAATATTTTTTGATTTAGTAACATTATTTATGATCATTTCTGGTCGCTGGCTGGACTCATATTACCCTTACTCCCTACCATACAGATACCGTCTTTACCAGTTGAGCCTCGGATATTAATCGAATCTTTAATGTTAAACTTCAAATAACAATCGTATAGGTAGCAGTCTAGCGCGTATTCAATTAACCCAGATGATCAACAATTCGATGGTAGTGATTGCTTCCTGGCTCCCGAATCTGAACAATAACAATGAAACGACAAGATGCTGATAAAGACCATAGCAATACATACATGTATAGAGTACAAAACACAATACAATAAAGAATGTATTAAATTAAGTTATTTAGCGCATATTAAAAATATCACTAAAATGAATATAAGCGCCTCGGCACATCGTTATGTGTGTCTACCCTTGTTTCTGTAATATTAATCAATATAGGTTAGTTTTTGTTAGTGCAATCGAAAAAGAAACGCGCAAATACGATAGCATATTAACATAGGGTAAAGAAAACTGTGACTCTAGAATGAAACCATAAAGCACTTTACATGTAGTTGTTTGTTTGTATTTCGGCTATATTTACCCTGCTCCTATAATCTAAAATAAATAATAATAAGAACAAGCATCACATTGTGTAATCAACAGATGACTTTAGAGTGAGCAATGTCCTAAAATTAGAAAAAAGATGAAAAACTTATTGTAATCTAATTACATATTGCACAAGTATGGTATATTCTTAATATCGATATGATACAGCTGTTGATTCGTTGCCTTCTTTTCCATTAGGCACATATATATTAATTTATCGGATTTTAGTTCTTCAGTTATAATCGTTCTCGCCAATGAGAAAAACAGCTTGGATCACATAGGTCTTGGCAAATTCACAAATAAGCACGCTATGTGTAAGCTTCTTCTATTCTCGAAGCAGTTAAAAGCGATTATGGTGTGGATGTTGCTTTTTGTATACACATTTTGACATGAAATGTTTAGTTTTTCACCTTCTTTTAAAAACAGCCATATCGATATCAAATTACTGCTTATCGCTCTTTCTTAATTATCAAATAAAAGGGTACATGCAGGTTAAATAAAACACGGAGACTAGATGTAAGCTGAACTACTGCTTATAATTTAGACATTTTTTCCAACTGGGACACGACCATTTTAAATATTCAGCCGCTAACATCTTTTCTTTGTCTTTCTCTAGCTCTCTTGCGATACAAAAGTTAATATGGGGATAGACACCAGCAAGCTAGAATGTTAAGAACTGAGATTATGTAGTTCACACATACATATGTACTGGGAGGAGCGTACCTTCATTTACAAACACCCTATATGTATGATGGTTAGATAAAGGACATTGATATTTACTTATTAATAATCATTAGTATACTTACTGATAGTAGCTTAAAATCTGGGACTATCAATCAAACTTAAATTAAATTCAATAAAACTTATATATTGGAAACTGTCATAAAGACATTATAAAAACCAAGAGATTCTTGACTAATTATTATAGATTAAATGTCCAAAAATAGACTATCTGTGTATAGAAAAAGTGAAAGTGACTC
>JARFOC010003357.1:0-11380 GCA_031763485.1 Osmoderma eremita | reverse complement strand
GTAATATTTATAGCCGCGATTACGTCTAAGCTACTTCAAATAGGTTCCAGTCTCGGTTTCAGTTACTTTGGTGCTTGCTGGGATATGTATATCTTTTATCTATGATATACATACCAATATTTAGACATAAGTTCATATAAACAAATCATTAAATTTTAACAGTGGTAGGTAGTTATCAAACGTGAAAAAGCGATATCTCAGCGGGCGGACGCAAAATGTAGTAATATTCAAAGGAAATTCAGCAGCTTCACGGTCAGGTTGTCCTTACAAACACAATCGGTAATAGCGTTTTTCGTAAACCACCTAGCCACACGGCGCGGAACGAAACGGGCTAGGAACGCACTCTTCTTCTGGCATCTCTTCTGGCTAGCTCCTCTTTTCTTTGGGATCTCATTGGCGCCTAGTTGTCGTTCGGAAGAATACTTCTCTTCATTCATGAAGAATATAGGAGGCATCGTCGTCCTTTTAGTTTTGTTTCGTATACACGCCGGGCGTAGAAAGCAGCGACAAATACAACAACAGCAACGGTACAACAACAGAAGGTTGGAATGCGCGCACTAGTCGAGGACCACTTCTTCGTCTGCGGCGATGAAAGACGGTGTTAATTGCCGGCGCGGATAATACAGCGCGGCCCCGCTTTTTTTTCAGACTAACGTTTCGAAATTAAATCCCATTCAACAGTGACCGTGGACCGTCCGCGTGTTCATTATGTAATTCTGAAAACGTTCTGCAGTCTCATAGTTTGTGTGAACATACAAGATACGACCTTGCCTCTTCTTCTGTTCGCCTTGTCTTCTCTGACATTTAAGTGAAAACAGACGCGCCATTATGGGCTTTAAATCCGTGCAGGAGGTTGCATTGTAACGAAGCGATTAAAATAATATTTACGATATTTGTTGTAAATTTTAAAATTTGTGTACTACTTAAAAGATTTATTTAAAATATGATTAGCAGCATAAGATGGATACTATAGAAGCATATTAGAGGAATATAAGGATAACAAGAAAATGCATAAAAATAAGATATTAACGCAATTCTTGGAACAAACCCAAGGTGAAGGAGCATGAAGTTAATTGGTGGTTTGCGGATTAATTCGCAGATGTTGGTAACCTTATTAACATTAGCGTTATTTAAGCGTTAATTTGTTTAATCTCTATGGGTTCTTTACATTCTATTTCTCAAATTCTTGGCTTGATTCCTGATAAATTAAATTATGGCATACCTGCATTCATACTATATAACTACAATCCATCAAATGCCATTATTATCTAGCGTCTCAGTTGAAGCAGACATCGATAAGTAAATTGCTTCAAATGGTGGTATATTCTGATTACACTGGTTAACAAGTTTTTTGTCCCAAGCACAAAAATGCCTGATTCCCATATACTTTTGGATGCTAAAATCAATTATGTGTTCAGAATTTCTCCATCACCTTTACTTTTTCTGTTCCAGGGTATTCGTTTATGTACCTAAAATATGCATGCATAGATATGTAGTATAAGAGAACATGTCTTGACATTATTTCAGTTGTCGGCTAGAGCTCGGCGAATGAACACATACGCTGACGTTGTTAACGTTTTAAAGAGTGTTGCGTTCAAGCTGTTATAGTGAAACCGCGAACATTTGATCACCTGTAAAAATGCCAAGGAAATGTGTAAACCACCTGAACTCTTTTTGCTACATTTGTGGCGAATTGACATTTAAATATTAAAAACGATCTTTCACACCTCTCCTTGAAAAGTGTTATGAGCAGTATTTCAAGTGTATAGTAGGTGATGAAGACAAAAGTTGGGCTCACCATATTTGCTCTGTTACGTGTGTCAGACTTCTTACAGCATGAGCAACAACTTATGCCTTTTGCTATTCCTATGATTTCGAGGGAACTATCAGATCATATTACCGATTGCTATTTTTGTCTTACAAATATAAGTGGTACGACTTCTAAATCCAAACATACTGTAAAATAGCCTAATATTTCATCTGCACTGAGACCAGTACCTCACAATCCGGAATTACCTAAACCTCCACAAAATATGACACTAAGCGATGATGGAAGTGCTGATGACGAAGAAACTTTTGCAGACGACAATATGGATTTGGATCCAATATTTCAACCTGTTCGTCTTGTTCTGTGCCGCATCTTCTAAGTCAAGAAGACCTCAACGACCTCGTCCGCGATTTAAAGTTGTTTAAGAAGCAGGCCTAACTTCTAATCGCCGTGCAGAATTGGAAAATTTCGTCTCTATGGAAGAAGGACTTGTATTTTGTAATGACGTCCGTTCTGTTATGAAGACACTTGGTCATGAATATAATACAGATGGGTGGCGTTTGTTCATTGACTCTTCCAAATTAAGCTTGAAAGCGGTACTACTCCACAATGGAAATATGTTCTCATCTGTTCCTTTGGCTCATACAAGCGATTTGAAAGAATCTTATTGACAACATGAAGCTTCTATTGAAAAAAAAATTAAATATAACGACTTTAAGTGGAATATGCGATTTGAAAGTTGTTTCATTTTTGCTCGGTTACACAAAGTATTGTTGTTTCCTTTGTGAATGGGACAGGCGGGATAGGAAAAATCATTATAAAAATAAAGAGTGGCCAAAACGAACTTCACTGGCGCTAGGAAATAAGAATGTCATTGGTACCCCACTTGTTGATCCTCAAAATATTTTTGCTTCCTTTGCACGTTAAGTTTGGGTTGATGAAAAACTTTGGCAAAGGTATGGATAAAACTAACAGTGGGTTTGCATATGTGAGAAGTAAGTTCCCTAAGATTCGTGATGCTAAGGTAAAGGAAGGTATTTTTGTGGGACCCCAGATCAGACAGCTACTTCGAGATGAAATGTTGAGACGCTAAATGGAATTGAAAACGCAGCATGGTTGTTTTTTAAGGAGATTTGCTACGGCATCTTGGGAAATCGTAATACCGAAAACTATGTAGAGATTGTTAACAATCTACTGGCCTCATATAACGCCATGGGTTGCAACATGAATCTAAAAATGCACTTTCTTGACTCCCATTTTTCGTAGAGCAGTCAGTGACGAGCATGGCGAAAGATTTCACCAGGACATTCTATTCATGGAGAAGAGATACCAAGGCAAATGAAGCCCTGCTATGTTGGCAGACTATTGCTGAACGCTGAAGAGAGATGTTTCAGATGCAAAGTACAGCCGAAAGTCATATATCAACACATTTTCCAAGTAAATATATCACTTTGTACGCCATTTTTTTATGATTTATAATATATAATTTCACAAAAGTTCATTGCTTTGTCACTCTGAAACCCTGCGTGATAGAAAAATTCTGAAAACAGATATGAAATAAGTGTAAAAAGTACTAGCAAGTTCACCCACTTTACCTCGTGGGGCAAAATAAATCTGAAATCTGTTGACCAATGTTATTTTGAGCGGTGTTTACAAGGAGTTTGCTTGCAAAACCGATTATATCCAGTCCGTGAAGCATGTTTTGGATGAGATTTTTTCTTTGTTCTCATTTTTGAGAACATACCGTCTAAATCCTCTTTGAAAGTACCGGGTGATCAATTAGGGTAAGCTATGGATCTTACAAATTACTTGGTAACACATTTTTATAACATAACCTAACATTATTACCTGTCAGTTTGTTATACAGTGACATTACTAATTAAGCACTTTGTGTCAAAACACATTTCAATTGATCGCACGGTATTTTCAGTTTAGCATCTGACACCAACATTTCGTCTGATTTTTAGAAAATGCGTTGGCACTGGATTGCCTGTCTGGTTTTGCATGCGAGCTCATTATATCATGCAGTACTTGTTGTGAGCCTTTTGAAGTGGTGATGAGCAGTTATCCTCTGCGGATAATATCTAGACATTAACATTTTCCCCATATCCAACATATCGATATTATTCACGCTGGGTGTGTTGAAGTTCTTAATAAATATATCGCCGGTAAACTTTACTTTTTCTACAATAACTCGTTCCCCGGAAACCTATAATATTCGTGAATCAACTACGTACCTACACACATTTGAGCAAAAATCTTACCTTATCCGCGATTACGTTAAAATTAATGTCATTTAGATGTGTTAAATTAGCAATATTGGAGAGTACAACGTTGCCATCAATTTTAACTCGATTTAGTCTCTTAATTGTATTGATTTGATCTAGATTTAATATGAATCTGTTCAAGTTCTCCTTGTTTAATAAAACGGTTTGTAGATCGTCAACTGGGAATAGAAGATGAATTCAAATAGGTTTAATGTACGCACATAGAAAAGGAGATGTGTAGATATTATTAACCTGAAGCTTTTTCCATTTTCAGTGTCTTCACGTGGACAGGACGACCTGCGTAAAAATATTGGTCGTAGATTGAGTTGAGATCTACTCCGTTTAAGTTCTGAATATCACTGTGTTTTACGGTTAAATTTTCTTTGATTATCAAATTCTGGAATTGCTTTCCGTCTGTAAAACATATATAAATATATACGTAAGTGGGTATTATAGTTTTTTTTAAGAACTCACCGCGAACTTCCTGGTGGGTTACGGTTAATGCTTGATCGACGTCTATTCCATCCAAATAATCGATCGTTACTGTATTGCCAGTTAAGATCCCATTAAATGTTTTTCTTCCACTTATTTCGAAACTAAAAATGTATATTTTTAAAGAAGTTGAACTAGATCTATCGCACGAGAATTACCTTCCAGTTAATCTAATACAATTATCTTTTACTTTGAGTAAATTTGGAAAGTGTTCTGTGCCATCGTCTATAGTAATGTTACCGGTAACAGTTACATTTTGGAATTTGTAAATAGTAAATGGTTTCTTTTCCATATTGTTTAGCATATAGTCGCTCATATTAATACCATTTAGGGAATCGGTTAGAAGATAGGGCGCTGTTATTCTACGCAATACTTTATGCGTTGGTACGATCTGATCAGTGTGCTTAAGCCAAAATCGCTTTATAACATTTCCCGTGTTAAATTCCTTTCCGTTAACTGTTAATACTAAGTTCGGTTGGAAATGTAAATTCTCAATTCGGACGACCCCCACGACTTTGACCGTTTTGTATATTTGTTGAAATTGTGGTTTTTGGGTGTTGTTTTCGTTAATATTCGCGTATAGATTTTTTAACACTATCGCGCTGTTTATGGTCACAGGCCCTAAAGCAGAAATGTGTATGTACCCATATATAAAAATCGACTTTCTACAACAACAGTTTTATGTTTATAATTATTACCTGTAATTCTTTTATTTTCATCAAATAGTGATATAGTGTCGGACTTTAAATTCAATCCATTAATGTAGGCGCAGCTTAGTTTGTTGGAATTTAGCTTTCCAAAATTAATTTTCGACGTTACGTTCTGATTTGTGGTTGTCGTTAAAAGAAATTGCGTTCCGATTTCGTTTATAGACTTCGTATTTAATGCCTTGACTTTGAGGTAGTTGTTGATTACCAAGTTTCCTTAAACAAGTGTGCGTTACGTGGGGGAAATGACAAATTATTACTGATTATGTTATTCCGACTTACCAGTAATTAAATCGGTTTTACCCAATCTAAAAACGGATCGCTTAAAGGTGTCCCAATGTACGTCGTTTATGCTTCCTACTTCCAAGCTTGTGATGTTAATTGTAGAGCCGAAGTTAGATCTTAATTCTTTAGAATTGGAGATATGTTGTAAAATATCGGAAACGTTTTTCTAAAATACATAAGAAAGCGGTAGATTATTCATTTCCATTTGATATTTGCGCTTTAAGACGAACTTTACGTACCCCGTTTAAATGGGCTATACTTAAAATATTGGCTTTCAAATTACCAAACGTTTTTCTACCACTAATCGATACAAGAGTATCCTTAAAAAATATATTATTCAATGTAATGTCATTAATGCGACCAGAATAAAGTTCGGTTGATTCCAACGATTCGAATTTGCTCGTACCGTATAGTCTTTGGTTTACATTTATTAGTAGAGCATCTAGAATTTCAATATGTATTAACATTGCAATATAGTAATATAATAGCAATTATTAAGATGCATACTTTCGAATTGATTTCCTTTGGGCATCCGTAGATATTCGGCTGTAAGGTGTTTTGTAGTAATTTTACCAGTTAGTGTTTGCTCGGTGTTAAACGATAACCATCCCTCTGGGAACCATTCGATCGAATTCAATTTATTAACGTAAATATTTTTAGCATTCAAAATTGACGCTCGGAGTCGTCCTTGTATGTTAACTCTTCCATCAAAGACCTTAATTAAATATTATGTGACCATAAATTTTTTAATAGTAATTAAATAACGTACTGCGGTGTTTGGTTGAAAGAAATCCGTTGCAATAAGATTAATTTCATTTAGGATACCAGAAACTTTATCATAATTTGTCACCATCTAAAAATTATTTTAACGGCATGAATCGTACGAATAAACAATAGCTTTGTTCCAACTGGACTCGCTGACTATCAGATGGACGTCAGAGCTTATACTTTATTCACCGAACAAATGGAGTACAAGTAAGAACTCCCGAAAAGTCCATTGCAAATGATGTAAATTAAAAAAAATTGTATTAAAAGGCGCCCCTTAAAATTCAAGAAGCGATTATTCGAATGATGCTATAGAGTGTTTAAATAAGGGTGAAAATAGCATCATAAGTTCTAACATTAAAAATCTGTTTCTTGCTAAAAACAAATATAACAATTGCACTGCTGAAGTAGCACAGAAAGATAATAATAAATCGAATTCATTAAGATGTATAAAAAATGTATAATACGTCGCTGTATCGCATACCAAGGATGTGCAATGTTGCAATGAATATGTAACGTTGGCAACGGAACAAAAAAAACTAGATGTCCGACTGAGCATTGCCACGGTTCCTTGTATATATCTTAAATCAGGAATACTAATAAATAGTGAAGTTCATTAAAAGTGCTTCATTGACATTTAAGTGAGAACAGTAAAACAAAACATGGTATCAGGTTAAAAATGGATTAAAAGAAGAAAAGTGAAAGGTTAAAAAGGTAACAGTGCAAAAATCGAACAGGGAAACACGATGGATGATGAAGAAAAAATGGAGCATGTGTTGGCGCCAAATATCCAAGCTCCTAATAATTCCATTTTAAGTTTTGGAAATGTAGGTGAATTAAAATTAGAAACTAATTCTAAACTGTTTGTCATGGAAAAAATGGTTGCGAAAGTTTCAAATATTTATGAATGCTGGAGATTTTATACCAATTAAAATAGAAAAATTGCATTGTTTCTACATAATATTGGTGACAAGGGAATTGAAATATACAATTCATTTGACTTGCAGACTGAAGAAAGAACATATGATACTATTATAAAAAAGTGTGATGAATATTTCATTCCAAAAAAGAATATGACAATGGAACGATGTAGATTTTACACCCGGACACAAAAGATTGATGAAACTTTTGATCAATTCTTGACCGATTTGCTACATTTGAGTTTGACCTGTGAATTTGAGCAGATGCGAGAAGATATAGTTAGGGATATTTTGATAGCTGGTATTAACAACATCTGCCACTCAGCGAGTCCAGATGGAACAAAGCCAATAATAAACTTACCAAATTGTTCAGTTGTTTCTCTGCGGTATGAGTTCTCGCCAAGACAGAATCAGCATCAAATTCATGTTTCTGCCTTCGATTAATTTCAATAATACGATGTAATTTCTGTCGATCATCATTTACTCTAGCTCCTAGATTTGATAAGCACACCATGAGTCGGTTTTTCTCGCGTACCTTACTATCTGCAAATGAACGATTGGAATCGGAATATATATTTTATTCCGCGACTTACCTGTTTCGGTTGAATATACAGTAAATTGAATGGAATTTAGCTCCATTAACCCACTTTCCGTTCTTCCAACGTAATATAGGAATTGTTTGTTGTCGAATTCGATTGTTTCCATCTCGTATATCTTCTTAAAAGGTTGTTCAAACGTGGAATTATACAACAGGCGAAAATTATCGGTGGGGTTGTATGACACGATTTTTGCCTAGAATTCACGTTGATGTGATTATTATATCTTTCAGTAGCTTTACTTGTACCTTTGTTATTATAAATAATATAGGAACATTACGAACGTAAATTGTTCGGATTTTCTCTACCCCTGTTGGTGTTGGGAGGTCTGCCAAATAAACCGTTTCAACTTCTACGGAGATTAAAATTTATTACTTAAATATCTAGTTGGTTTTATTTCTATCGGGATTTCCATACACGACAAATTGATTTAATAAAATTCGGTGCATATGTTTCGGGAGATAATTTGGGACTTGGTTGACTTTGCCAACTACGAGTTATCTCGTAGTTTGTTTACTAAATTACAAATTGTTGAATCAATTTGTGGTGTGGGAAATTCCCGATACTGTGTATTATAAGCCCACAGGCCTTGCAATTCTTTTTTATTTGTGGAGGAACACTTACCATTCCACCTGTATAGCGTAGCATGTGATTCATTGAATATTATAAAATAAGTATAATCGCTAAATACATATTTTGTCATATGATAGGGATTATTGGTGGGTAAATGTTGAATTTTTTCCATCCGACCGTAGAAAAATTCGTATATTGATGAGTATGAATGTCCCTACAACACAATTATTAAGGAAAAGAAAGGCACATTTACACATCGTATACCCTTCTAGCAGTAGAATTTTGTAAAATGATAATTATTTCTGATTTCTTTATTGGAAAGGTGAAAACCGACACAGCACTTATAGACGATATTTCATTCATTCTATCAAAGTAGGTTTCTAGCCACTCGTAAACTCTGAAATAATGATAGTTTAATTTTCGAAATACATACAAGGTGACGCATTAGTGTGGCAAAGCTAGATATATGCGTTATCATGTAAGATATCAAAAAAAGGTATTTACGAAAATTGTGTACAGTCTTAAACTTAACATTTTAAAATTATTTTCGTGTATACAGAGTGTTTCTTAGCACCAGGGTGAACCAAACATACGTCTTTTAAAATGGAACACCCTGTAAATTATTTCGGATTTTGGTTAATCTCACGCTTCACAGCCCCAGTATACCATTTCATTGAATTATACAGTCTGAAATTATTCTTTTACAAACATAGATTTTTGACATTGGTCCACTTTTATAGCAAAGTGACATTTTTTCAAAATTGTCAAAACTAAAAAACTAAATACAGGGTGAGTCAAAACTCAAAATACATTCATTTCTCAATTATTTTAAATGGATCACCTGTATTTTATATCATAAAAAGAAAGAATAGTTTAGTTACTTTCATTTTTATTAAGCATCTAAAGTCATTAATTTCTAAGTCTTTTTATAAAAGTGAGATTTTTTTAAATTATTTTAATATAGCGACTTAATCGTGGAAAAATGACAGTAAGACGGTCTTAAGTCTTCATCACTAGTTAGGAGATTATGTAATTGGTCATAATTTTTTGGAAGGAAAAGTCCATGGTCAAGTTTATTTAGACTTTTTAGAAAATCATTTACTGTTGTTATTGAAAAACAGAATAAGAGAAGCATTCTCGATTATTGATTAAGAAATGTGACAATCGCTTAAAAACGCCTGCAATGTTGTATTGGTGGATATTTTGAACATTTATTATAGAACTACACTGAAAAAAGCTCTGGTAAAATCACAGTGACCTTACTTCAACCAGTATGTAAATTTCCATTATGCATTTTAACTTTTACTTCTTGGGTGTGACAAAATTGCAGGTAACTCCTAAAAATATCTGTAAATGGGAATAATACATCAGAAAATGTAAAATAAATACCATAATGGTATTGTATTTTCAATAAATTTATCATTATTACTGCACAGATTGGCGAATTTACAATAGGAATGTGAAATTACCACTATCTTGTATGTCTGGTCCAATCAGAATGCATCAAAAGAGTTGCAAATGTTCACTGGTTGTTCCTCTCGCAGTGACTCACAAGCGGTGTGGAAATGTGTTTCTTTGCTGTTGTTTGCAATTCATTGAAATATAAGAAAATGTAAGTAATTTTGTACATTATATTGTCATTATTGTGCTCATGCACATGTTTAATTGTTCATTTTGTGATATTAAATTAAAATCATTGCCGAAATATCATGATCATCAACGTTTTCGTCGATACACACCGGGCGCTGTATTTCAATGTGTTTATCCATTATGCAAACTTGCTTTTAAAACTTACAATAAGTAAGTATTTTTGCACGTTAAAGAAAACCATGCGAGACAATTGTAATGTTGTCTGATAATATTAATTGTTGTAATGTCAAAGAATTCTTTTATAAAACTGCAGATACAAAAAGATTTCATTGTCATGTCTACAACCATGTTAAAAATGGTACTACATTAATGTGTCCCTTTAATGAAACATGTCGATGTGTAGTAGAATTTAATAAGGTATCTTTACTGCAACAGCCTAGGTATATTCAGAAAGCATAACAGAAAAGTTAAACATGCCCAGTCAGTACAGATTTTAGAGGAGTCTTCAGAAGAAACATCCTTAAATTTGTATGACTCTACGGGGTCCTCTGTATACTGTGCGTATCAGTATACTTATAATATTATTTATCCATTTAATAGGAACCAGACGATCAAAACTTAACAACTTACGTTGGAATCTACTCACCATGTATTTTGGAAATCAGTAAGTATTAAAATATTAAGTAAATATTAAATTAAATATAAAATTAACTTATAAATTTTCAGTAAAAGCGTCGTTCTGATTTCTAATATATATGGAACAGGAAAAGGTCACACAAACAAATTCTAGTTTGAACGCAGTCAAAATTGCTTTTGCCTATTAATTTATATTTAATTTAGAATATCCCAAGGAAGTTTCCACAGCACTAGAAATGCTACAAAGATATTCTTTAAAAATCCTTCCAGATAACGGCAGCAGATCCAAAAAACAAAGTGATTCAAAAAAGAAATTTAGTTCATTAGTAAATAAATTAAAAGATTAAATTTTTGAAATATTAGTTGGGCGCCAAACTTATATTTCGTATATCTATTTCCAGAAATAATATATATTTTTTAAACTTCATGGAATAATTTTAATGGGTTTGTTTTACTGTTCGTAATAAAATTGTAAGTATATTATGAGTTTGACTTATTTATTAGGAGCTATGGTATTAGACCAAAGTTGCGGAACGATGAGTTATCTTTGAATTAAAATATCAAAGATAATTGGCCGAACCGGAACTTTGCCCTAATCTTGTATATTACATTGAAGTAAAAACATTAGGTAAAAATACTACCTCTGTGTAAATTTTATCTGTATTTTTACAACTAAAATTTACAGCTTGGCCAGTAAACATGCTCACTGTTTATGTAATTTTACATTGTGATTTTACATACCTCTTCAACTAGCATCGTCACGTGTTACATGTGATTTTGC
>JARFOC010003347.1:0-11380 GCA_031763485.1 Osmoderma eremita | reverse complement strand
AGTTGGGTACCAAGCAAAGGATTCCGGTACGTATTTCACATTATCAGTTAACATGACTGCATCTTGTCTTATATTGTATATTAGCCATAAAGACGAACGAATCGAGATAAATAACAAGTAGGACATACATAACACCTAATGGTGAAGCTTAACCTACCCAAAAACTATACTATTAATTTTATATGTGTGAGTCCTTTAATAAATACTTCTCAAAGGCAGCTAATGAAATGATTGAGGCCAAAGGTTCAATTTCAAAACTTTGATCAATATGTACCTAACTCAACCTTTTTTTATTAGTGCTGCCCGTAATTGAATCTGAATTCTTTTATATATTCATAAAGACAACTCGTTAAACCCTCCAGGTTAACATAATATTTTCTCCTTAATTTAATTAATTTATCTTTCACTAACGGTCTCTCTAACAAAACTGAAAAGATCTACTGTCACACCAATACACACAAGAGGTGACAGTGATCTACTAAACAATTACAGACCTAGCTTAATTCCTCCAATATTTGCAAAAATATATAAAAAATTAATGTATGAGCTTCCTTATTGAAAGCAACAGATTATTTAAAGGACAGCATGTCTTTATAGCTGGGAGAAGTATCGACACTGCGCTTGACAAATTTAAGCCCAAACTCCATATGGTATTTGGCAAGCGGCTGATGCTGGGACTGTTTGCGGACCTAACCAAGGCTTTTGACATTGTCTGTCATGATATGTATCCGAATTGCAGTGGCGGCATTGCGCAGGGATGATTCTACTCCTTTTTGACCAACGTATTTCATATTGGTATCCTCCAAGGACCATCCTTGAGCTCCACTTTGTTTATTCCTTTTAACAGCAACCTCTTCACATGCCTACAAAATGAAACTGATTGCCATATTATCAATTATGCAGATGATATTAATGCCATTGTCAATGGACACTTGTTACATAACATACCTTATAAAGCCATTAGAATATACAACAGAATAGATAAATGAATATCTGATAACAAATTGCTCATTAATAAATACAAGACCACGACCGTATTATTTCGTAGTCGAATTTTTGGCTTGCAAGAGAATGAAATTGTGCCAAACGTCCATGTAAGCTTGATGGAATCCGCCAGGGTGTTTAGTGTGAATCTAAACTGTAACGTTAACTGGTTATCCCATATCGATGAGTTGTGAACAAACATTTGGCTTTCTTTAAGAACCTGAAAAAAAAATGCAGTCTTACTGTTTGCAGAACTTTCTACATCCAAGTTTATCTCTAGCATGAGCGATGGAATAATTCATTGGACGTGTTTCTCTTAAGGTCAACAGATATTTGTTATCAAAAAATGGTCAGTAAGAATAATATTCAAATTTTTTAATATCACTATTTTTGAAGCAGCCAAGCTTTTGACGTTCTTTGACATACCGAATGCACGCGCTCGTACTGCGCATAGGGAGCCTAATGTGTCGGACCAGAAATTTATTTCTCCAATGTATCTACCTATTAGATAAAGATGATGCCAGTCATACATTCGCCAGCATTCGCACAGGGGAATAATGCGTACTCTGTTTTAACAAACTGAAATATCTGGCGTTTCTTTTACTTTACACTCTGTATATCCACGATGTCATTTGCCTTGTTTTCAAATTTAAAACTTATTTTTCTAAACCTAATATCTTGCAAACTATTAATACAAGGCAAATGTACTCTTTACCATCTGCAAAACATAGAACGGCATTGTTTCAGAAAAGCTTCAATTACCTAAGATGCTGTTTCTACAATAAAAAGAAATTCCTTCTTATCGAGCTCGTACGCCGTGAGATGAGCTACTGTTCAAGTTTCATGTCTTCAGCTCAGTCAGGCCATTTCTTCTTCAAACATATGTACGATCTGCATATATCGTGGTAGGAAAAGCATATTTTCGTATTTAAATACGGAAATATGGGTACGTTAAAAGAAGTGCAGAAATCAGAAATCATATTTGTTCCATATGAAGAAGATACAACAAGAATGAAATACCAAAAATAATTGCAAAAGTGTAAGAAACGGGTAGAAACCCAACAAATATGATAAGAAATATGGAAAGAATATAAACCTAGCTTTAAAAATGCAGTCAAAGAATGTTGCGCAATGACCAAATAGTAAATAAGGCCATTTTATAGGACAGCATGTTGTAGAAAAGGAATAGAAGCAGCAGTAAAAGAAAAGAAAAAACGTGGTAGAATTAGTAACCAAAAAACAGCGGAGAAATATAAACAGGAAAGAATAAAGGTGAAGAATCTAATTAAAATAAGTAATCAAAAGACATGGACTTCTGCCATAAACTCACGAAAAGCTACTATGAAAATAAGCTAGTTTGTAACACCTTAAAACAAATGAGAAAATCCAAAATGAATATGATGCAAACATAAAATTGTATTTATTGTATATATACTACATTCCAGATCTTTTAATGACAATATCTGTAATGGTTTTTATTACAAATAAATGTGAATGTAATGTAATGTAATGTAAAAGATAAAACCGAAACAAATTCTGACGAATGAAAACATCATTATGGAGAGGGGTAAACAGTACTTTAAAGAATTGTTGGGGAAACTGAATATGAGGGCCAGTGGGAGACAGGAAGACAGTGTAGGAGGAAATACAAGGGAGGGACAACAGAAAGTACAGCAAATGGCAGAAATTACGAAAAAATGACTAAATGACGCTAAATGAAATTAGGAAAGATACCAGGGCAGGATGAACTAATAGTAGAAACCGTCAAATGCCCAAATCTAGAGAGAAAAGACTGATTTATAAATATATTAAATCTGTATTGAAGTATTGAAATAAAAGAAGGACTGGAGAGGGGGTATTATTACACCAGTATATAAAAAAGGCTAAAGAATTTAGAAATTATAGAGGAATTACTTTAGATAGAAATGCAGATGAAGTATACAGTGTGTCTTATGATTTTATTTTCAAGGGGTAAATAAACACCTTAAAATAAGGTCATTAACGTAAAAATATCTTAACAAAGTTGCATAATAAGAGAGATATTAATATTAAAAGAAAATTGTAGTTTTTATTTTTTTGTATTTTTAAGTGGTGATTAAGCATATTAATTTGAACAATTTTTTTATGTTTTTCATGCAATTCATTTCACTCTAGTTGTTCAAAGTTATCGCTGTGTTGTTGAACGCAAAGTCTACCTCTATCAAATAATGTTTCGTTAAAGCGTTATTGAAACCAGGCTCATAACAAATTTGATTATAAATTGAAAAGAAAGAACTTTTACTGACAACTTGAAAAAATGACGTTATTTACTCTCCTCTATATAAACTCCATAACAACACATATTAACTATAAATGTCAATACAGCATATCGCTCTCATCGCCTTCTCCATTTTTTCCACAACCTCGACGTATCCATGGATTGGTATAATTTGCTGGTCTTGCTGTCTAATTGTCGCCGCAGTTACGTCAACGCGATTAGGAAGATCATCTAAATCAATTATGTCGTTGGTGTACACCATGGACTTCACAACGCTCCATAAGTAGAAATCAATGGGGTTAAGGTCGGGTGACCGAGGAGGCCATGGCACCTCGACCAATCCACTTATTTTCAAACATTATCTAAATGTTGGCGAACTAAACGATTAAAATGCGGCAGTGCGCCATCGTGAAGAAACCACATGTGTCGACGTACATTCAATAGAACTTCTTCCAATAGTTCCATCAAATGATTTTGCAAAAGCAAGAGATAAACTTATACATTGATTCGATTTGGGCCAATAAGTTGTCGGTTGACCAGTCCGGCCAAAACGTTTATTGAAAATCTATGCTGGAAATGATTACGACGAACGGCATGTAGATTTTTCACAGCCCAAATATGAGTATTACGACAGTTATTTATGCCGTTAAGTATAAACGTTGCTTCATCAGTCGCCAATACAATGAAAGAAAAGTTCGGAATTTGTACATGGCAAAGCTGTAAACGTAAAGGATGATCTTCAAGTTGTAAAGCCTGTATTTTCTGTACATGGAAAGGATACAATTGATTCTAGCGCAGTGTTTGCCAGACAATTCGATTTAATACATTTACTTGGCGAGATATTTTTCGAGTACCTATTACTAGAAGGATCTTCTTCGACAAGACTTTTTCTTCGACATCAAAAACTCGTTGGTGTCGGCCAGGACTACTATCTCGACCTTGACGTGTTCGCAGTACCTACACCAATTTCTCGTGCAGGGATTACTAGAGCGATGAATTTTTGTGGAATAGATGTTGGCCTGTTAGGAAACCGCACAGCGTACAATCGACTTGCAGCAGCAGAATTCTGGCGTACTTCACCATAAATTAACAACATGTCAACGTATTCACTGTTGGTGCGATTTTTACTTTCCTTATTGGGATTTATTCGGAAAATTTTACGTCACACCAGCAATGCAGTGACAACTAATGAAACAGCTTGACAGATGGGAAAAGTTACAGACATCAGCCTACTTAGTAAAAAATTCACTAATAACCTATCGTTTACATTTACTTTGCACAAGTTGTTGATCAATCGTTTTAGCGTTAAAAATCTTTTTATGGTGGTTAATCACCACTTAAAAATAAAAATAAATCTATAATTTTTTTTAACATTTATATATCTCTTATTATGCAACTTTGTTAAGATATTTTTAAATTAATGACCTTATTTTAAGATGTTTAATCGCCAATTGAAAATAAAATCACAATACCGTAGACACCTGTATGCTAGAATTTTGGAAAATTAGATTAAGTGTATGAAAGAAATCCGGAGCGGATTTAAGAAACAATTTTTTCAAATATGTAAGAAAGCTGCTAAAATATGAACACAAATATATGTATGCCTTGTACACATGGAAAACTGATTGTTTGATGAGGGAATAGTAGCCCCAAACAGCTGTCTGTGGGTGAGGGTGTCCGTTCTTACACAATCAGATGTGTTGTGTGACTCAGAAAGTATATTTATAAACTTTTAATACATATACTTCAATTTGATAAAAATTGGGGCAAAACGATTTTACAAAGCGGAGGAGGTTGGAAGGTGGAAGCGGGGAAAGCATAGAAGTAATTAAAAAGCTGAAGCCTGAGCAGTTTCGGAAAAAAGTAAAATGGGAGGAATTGGAACAGAAAACGGAGGATAGAAAACAATGGAGGGAGATATGGAAGAAAGACTTTATCTGCGAATTAGCTCAAAAAATGAAGTATATAAAAAATATATTTAAAAAAATATGTAAATATACCTGTGAGATATATATATTTTTTTAAATATATTTTTTATATACTTCATTTTTTGAACGTACTTGCCGGCTATTGGCAGAAATCTTCTTTCTTTGATAGAAAATTAGCGACAATCATCGAAAGTCAATTTGAAATATACATAGTATCCCAAAAAGTTATGAGATAATAAGGTTATATTTTTTTAAATGGCACACCCTGTATATTTTTATATTTGCGATTGCTCTCGATAATATGATTTCTACAAACTACAACACTTACCTTCTAAATTATTTAGTTCGAGATTTTCATACAAATAAAAATCGGAATTCTCGTATTGCCAAAATAATTTAAGATTGTTTATTTGTTAATCCCTTCATTTTCTTCCAAATGCAGTATATTACGGGCGAGTTTGTTAATTTGTAAGAGAAACAAATTAAATTTGTCGAAAAAACAAACTTCCTGACACTAAAGCAACCTTTCTATCAATTCTCTTGGAACCCTCGATATGATGGCTAATGAAATTATGTTTATAGCTCCAGTAATTCTGTGAACTCACACAAGTCTTTAGATCCGTGCAAATACACGTTTTGTTAGATTAGATAACCCCACAAAAAGTAAGCCATTACGGTAAAATCGGGGGAAGCCACAATTCAAGTTTACCCTTCTGCTAACAGATCATACTACCATTTGTGTTATACCTTCGTAAACTCTTGATAACAACAGAACTTGTGAATATCAAAAATACTAGAAATGAACACAATTTCAAGGATTACAAGAGAATTTAGAAATAGATTAACTTACTGTCAGGAAGAAATGGCGCCTATTTTGAACATCTCATTCGCGTAAATATACGTACATAAAATCAAACGTAGTGCGACATCTAACATTATCTTCCTTCGTAGATTCTGCTGAGGATGGCAACTTAGTTGCCGAAATACGTATCCGGAGTTCTTCACTCATCAAGGTGATAAGGGTATTTTTAATTTTTACTATTTTATGCCACCGTAACCTATTACTTTATATCAAATTCCTTTGTGGTTTTCTGCTGAGGATGGCCACTTAGTTGCCGAAATGCGTATTCAGAGTTCATTACTCAACAAGGTGGTAAGGGGTATTTTTTAACTTAAATTTCTCAAGAATTGCCTAAAATTAGTAACTGCCGCCCTTAAATATATGATAAATGTGTCTAATCCAGTAATACCGAGAATGTGCTGTCTACCCAAAATTCACAAACCAGGTAATCGATGAGACCTATTGTGTCTGGTATTACTCACCGACTTATTTGGTGTCAAAATGGTTAGTAAATGAATTTAAAAACTTACCCGTCAAGGAAGAAAGTTTTTCAGTAGAAAACTCACTAGAGTTTATAAACAAAATCAAAAATCATAAATTGAAGGACGGTGAGATTTTAGTTTCATTTGATGTCAGTTCATTATTTCCTTCGGTACCGATCCCAGAAACCCTGAAATATTTGGAAAATCTGTTAATAAAAAATAATCTGGGCATTAGAAAAATTGATGAATACATCAAGTTGACCAGGCTGTGCATGTCGCAGAACTATTTTCAGACAGGGAAATAGTATAATAGTAATAGTTTATCGCCATTTATCGCCAACTTATTTATGAGTAATTTTGAAATTGAATTCAAAAAGACTTCCAAATATTTCCCGGGAGGTTTGGGTCAGATATGTAGATGATGTTTTCACCATATTTGACACAAATTCTTATAACTAGAATGAGTTCTTAGATGAACTTAATTCAAAATTCAATAACATAAAATTTACATTAGATGAGAAGGATAATAATGAACTTCCATTCTTAGATAGGTTAGAAATCGACATATACCGGAAGAAAACCAAAGTAAGCAGATTTATAACGGCGGATTCAAGTCATTGCTTTCAGCACAAAGTAGCTAACTTTAATTTTCTAATTCATCGTTTGTTAAGAACCGATATAAAAAAGAATTAAATTACGTCATACAAATCGCGAAATACAATGGTTCTCAGAAGGATATGACAAACAATCTTGTTAAAAAAATAAATAAAAATTGTACATTAAAAATTGTACAACTCCTCAAACTCCAATACCTCAAAGTTATGAATGCAGTCAATTTGTGGAAACTACCATTTCATAAATCGACAAAAATCTATCCAAATTTTTCAAAAACCATAATTTACGCATCGCATACAAAACAAATAATTGCTTGAATAACTTTTTACGAAATGCCAAAAATAAAATTGAGGTATATCAGAAATCAGGAATTTATGAAATAAATTGTTAAGAATGTAATGTAAAATATATTGGGCAAACAAGACGACCAATTTTAACACGCTTTAAAGAGCACATTGCTCATTTTAGAGAATACCTAGAATAGGTATACCAGATAGGTCTAGTGTTGCCGAGCATGTTAGTGAAATAAGTCGTTAATCTTAGAGAATTGGATAGTTATGAGAGTATTTATATTCATAAGATTAAGAACAAAGTTATGAATTCTGACAAAGGATCCATTCCGCCTTCTAGTTTCTCCAAACTCTTAGAATAAATTGTAGTGGAAAGTGTATTTTTGAATTTTTTTATTTTTAGATAAAATGTGATATGCTCCTTACAACACATTCGTTTTGTAACTGCTGCTGCTGTTTCCTTCGCTGTTCCTTGTGGTAACGAGCAAGTTCGTGTGTCATTGGATGACTATACACACATCGCGCATACGGTATATAAGTAAATGTGGTAAATACATAATTAGTAGATTATTTTTTACTTAGTTACTTTCTTATTTGTGCCACTGGTGACATGACATTTAGGTATATTATTACGTATTAATATAACCTATTTACATTGTGAATACCAAGAAAATACCAACCTTAGTCGAAAGTGTATATTTTGGTGATTTTAATGTTTATTGTCCAACAGTAATATTACAAAACCAAATTAAGGACAACGTAATTAATAGATTAAAAAAGTATAATCCTAATTAATTCTAATATAATATAAAAAGAAACACAGTAAATACTAAATAAATATACATCCAGAGTAAAAACCCATTAAAAAAAATTATTATGTAACTAATCTAGTTCGGACAGACCAGTGCCGTCTTCAACAAATCTTTTATGGTACAGCTAAAGACATCGCAAACAGAGCTAATACGATTGTAACCTGAACACATCAGAGTAATGGGTGCTTTAACCATAAGGTTTGTGGGAGCAGATTTTGTGTAAAAGGATGACATACTACATACCCAGTGACGCAGAACAAGAAACGCCAGATCACTCAACAGAAACGCTGAGTCAATTTTATAATCCAGTTATTTATGCAAGAAGGCCAGGCACAACTTGGTACGCCTCAATTCGAGTGAGGTAACATTGAAGGTATCCAACAACACACCTTGAGGAAACCCTCTGGAAGGGTATACAACAAACTCCTTTAGCCATAGGTAATTTTTAAAAACGCCGTTGCACATTTTCAAGCATTTTGATGTGTCCACCATAATAATAATATATATTTGTAATTACACCACTACAAATATCGATCACAAACTGTAAATACAGTGAAATGTAGTAATAACATATATAGATAAATACAGTTGTATAAAAGAAACGCATAAGTCACTAACTTAAACAGTAAACATACAAATTAAGATTAAACTGAAACACACTACATATCACTTCCCATCTCCAACAAATAATCATTAATTGTATAGAATTCTTTCTCTATCAGTAATTTTTTTGCTACAATTTTGAACGCTTCAGTCGTTCGGCCTTTCAACTCAGGCGGCAATGGATTATATAATTTAGCCCCCCAATAGTCGACTGCGCTTTGGGTGCACTTGAGCTTATGATACGGTATTCTAAGATTTTTTCGATTGCGAGTTGCATGCTCATGGTTATCTCCGTTCTGCGGGAATTCATTTATGTTGTTGTGCACATGTGCAACTACACTCAGGATAAACAAAGATGGTAACGTCAGTATGCTCTCTTTCTTGAAGTGGCTTTTGCAGCTTTCAACATACCGTAGTTCGCATAATGATCTCACCGCTTTCTTTTGTAGAATGAATACACGAGACGCCTCGTAAGCAGATCCCCAAGAGATGATTCCATAGTTCAGCAAGGAGTGAAAGGTGGCGAAATATCCTATTCTAGTCGCATTATGAGTTGTTACTTGCCTTAATCTTCGCAGAGAGTAAAGAGCAACCGACAGTCTTTTCACCATATTATTGCAGCGTATTCCAGCTTAGACAGCACCAGGCAAAAGCATCTTTAAGAAATAAATATTGTCAAATAATTTGGTATTTCTTATAATAAAGCCCATCATCGTTATTGCAGAAGAAACCATATCCGCAATAAGGTTGGCAAATGAGAGCTGTGGGTCAAACACCACACGTAGCTTTATCGCAACGCATGAGGATATCTGGGCCAATCGAATAATTGTACAGAAATGGATCCTTTTTTGTTGTAAATGTAGGAACCTTGAATATTTAGCAATATTTAAACGAAGTCGATTCAGTGTACACCCTGTAGTTTCAGGCAGTCAGCTAAGGAGGAGATACTTGTGTAGATTTTGGTTTTTATAAGCAAATGACATTAAAGATAAACATATGGCTTGGTAAATAATGTTAATTAAACAACTAGATTATAATGTATCTAAACTAACGAAGTAAGTCTATTTGCCTTCTTTCAGGATATTCTGTTGTCAATGTTATTCAAGTGGTATTTCAGTGCAGTGCATATCTTTCAGGGTACTTCGTGCAACATTATTTTCCTTCGTAGATTCTACTGAGGATGATAACTTAGTTGCCGAAATACGTATCTAGAGTTCTTCTCTCATTAAGGTGATTGTTTTATGTTTGTTATTTGAAGCCACAGTATCCTGCTATTTTATAATACTCTGTTGGCTGGGAAAATATTTTTAAATTAAAAAAAGAGTATTTTAAAATTTAAAAAATGGCTGTAATCAAGAATCTTAGTTTCGTTATTATTGTTATTATTGATACTACTTCAACCAATTGGAATTGCGGTAAAAGTAATAATTTCTATTTTTGCATAGGTATGTAAAATGTAGTTCCGTAGGTGAAACTATTTTTTTTATTAATAAACCTTTCTATGCATGCCTAGTTACTTCTATATTAAAAGCGAATTGTTTGATTTCGTGAAGGTTTGCCTATCATAATAGTACGTGTAAAAGCGAACTTCTTGTTTATATGTAAGTTTAATGAACAGTATGTTAGCAACAGATGTAGAATGTAATTCAATACGCTCACGTACCTCCCGCTTCGAGTGTTAATAATATAGTATCTGCCCCCTATCAACGTTATTTTTAAAACAGATACATATGTAGATTTAGGCAAATTATTACAGATATATATCAAAGAGAAAAGGCAATATATATAGATAAATACATGAAATAAATGCAACAGATTTGTATATAATAGATAGTAGATGGATAGTAGATGGATAGTTATTACAATTGTGGTATTATTGCAATTATTATTGTGTGGTAGATAAATATAGAGAGACACAGGCTGACGCATCTGTCTGCCAAAGCTTGATATATCCGTTATCATATAAGATATCAAAAGAAGTTATTTACGAACATTGTAGACAGTCTTAGATTTAACATATTAAAATTATTTTCATATATACAGGCTGTTTCATATCACCAGGGTGAACCAAACACACGTTTTCTTATATGGAACACGCTGAATATTATTTCCGATTTGGGTTTAGCTCTTGCCTCAAACCCCCAATATTCAATTTCATTGAATTATACAACGTGTTTCAGAAGTTATGGTCAATTTTATATGCAAATCACTGTGGGTGATTTGCAAGGTCCTGTATACTGCAAACAAGACAGTCTGAAATGTCTCTTTTACAAATATAGATTCTTTATACTTTTTTATGATATAAAATGCAGGCTGATCTATTTAAAATATTTGAGAAATGAATCCTGATATAATTTAGGTAAGTGAAATGGTTGTTAATTATGCACACATTAATTAAAATATGAAATTTAATCTGAGCACCCTTAATTCTTGCACATGAATTATCTTTATAATAATAATAATAATAATAATAATAATAATAATAATAATATTTTTTTGAGGTGAAATGCAGTTACGCACGATGTGCTGGACTCCCTCAATAGAGGCCTACCAGCTAAAACACCCCCT
>JARFOC010003326.1:0-11382 GCA_031763485.1 Osmoderma eremita | reverse complement strand
AAGAAGATAATATACCATTAGCTCAACTTGTGCGAATAAATTCCAATATAGTTGTACCTTCTAAAATAAGTTTGAGATGTAAGAATGGGCATTGTTGGACGTCTGAATGCAAGTCAGGGCGTGGAAGAAAACCTGCAAGAAATATAATACATATTTTCAGGTCAACACAAAATGAGGCGACAAAACGGATGCACCTATAGATGCATTTTCTTGTTTATTTACTGATTCCATTATGGAAAAAAATAGCTTATTTTACCAACATGGAAATAAGAGTGAAAGCAATCAATTACAAAATACAAAAAAGCTACTGTGGCTGAAACATGCACAGATGAGCTATGAATGTATAGTTCCATTCCAACTTGTCCAGCTATTTGTATAGAGAACATAGTTATCTATTTTCAACTGCGTTACATATACAGAGAGAGCAAAAATGATCGCCATGTCTGAAGTTTGCATCAACATTGCCTTCCATTCTCTTACCTGTTATATATATATTTATTTGTACTTTTCTTATTCATTCACTGCAACTTCAGACATCATTTTTGCTCTCTCGGTATTAATTTCACTTATTGTGTAACCCTTCTTAAACTATTATTCTTCTGGTACCACGTTATCATTGCCACCTTTTCATTTTTGTTGTACCTGTTCGTAATTTAAAAAAATTATCTACTATGCAATAAAATTTATTTAATTTGTGATTAATACGTGAATAAGCACTCAGAAAAACTTATTAGAAGAAGAGATATTTGAACTAAAACAAATATTTATTTTATCTCCATAGCAATTTGATTATTTAAAAAATAAGTTATAAGTAAATCCTTTACGGGCGCATATCAGGTTCTCAGCTCTAGTTCACCGCTTGTTAAGTTTTCCAGTGACAGAGGCCATTCATACTTAGGTACATTCATCGCAAAACTAAAAATTGCTCTAAAACACAGTTGCACTTGAATTGGTATTTTTTTCTCCAGACATACTTGCGGTTTACTATGGGTACACACACTAATCATATTTTCTTTCATATCTGATAGGTCTTGCATATCTTCTTTCTTTCTTTACAGTCTTTCTGTCCAGGCGGATATAGGACGTCAACTAGTTGCCTCTATCTTTGTCTATGTGCCGCTGCGGGTTGCGTCTTTGTCCATAATTTACTCTTTTTAAAATGCTTCTTTTCCCCGTGTTGAAAGCCCTTCCTTGTTTTCTCCTTTCGGGCAGTTGGTAATCTAACGCTTGTCCTGTCATATGCCGTATCTTGCTTTTCTGCCCACTATTGTTACCAACCCACTTCCGCTTTCTCCTACTTATTATTGTTCCAATCCGTTCTTGATGTGTTTCGGCCCACAACTGACGATTTCGGATTCTATTTGGTCAAAGGATTCCTTTAAATTTTCTGGGACGTTTATTAATAAATGTCTGAAGCATAATACTCTTCTGGTCGATTTTATACGTCTCTGCGCCACATAGAGAAACATTTTTTTACGTTTATGCTGAAAATTTGCTGACATTAATTTCTCTAGACTATGTCAGATTTTGTTCAGGCCCATTAGTGCATTTTACGCTTTGCCTATTGTTGCTTCGATATCTGTCTCTGGGATTCCTTCCGCATACAGAATACCTGCTAGATATGAGAACTCCTTTACTACCTCTATTTCTGCACCTTAATCTCCATTTCTGTAGCGGTTTTTATTTCCATAATTTTTTTATATTTTCCTTGTTTATTCAGTAAGTTTTTACCATTTTCTGCATACATTGTCTCTTTTTAGAACACAGACATCATCGGAAAATCAAATAAAATATCGAGTTTACGTAGCATCATTAACATGAATCGTCACTTGCCACAAACAGTAGCTTCATCCAAATCACGCTGTGCAACAACTCAGGATACTTAACCCAGGATAATCGCATAACGCGTTTAAAACCACCAAAGCAGAATTGATTCTGATTTGGTACGACAGCCTCAACTTACGGAATTCTACCGTCGATAAACAACAGTAAGCACATAATAAAGTCTGATTACGGTGATTTTCATAATGACCATCGCAGAAACACAGACAGAGAGAGAACTGGACGAAGTTGCGAGTCTTCGGAGCTGACACATAAGCTTTTACCGCTGTTCACGTGTATAGGTGCTTAATGTCTGTGTCTTCACCTAATTTGTACTTCGTTAAGGTTATGCATGGTAATCGGATAATGGCACCCGCTGCAATTGGCCGTCTTATATCGCAGAGGACGGCTTGACACTGAGAGATCTGGGGATTATTACCTTTTGCGATATTATTTGAGCTTCCTTACCTTCTTACCTGTTAAAGAAAGTAGCTTTATCTGACAAGCATTTTGACTAAAAAAATATGTATACTACGTATCTCTTAAGCTTCCAGCATATTTTAGGTGATTAACATAATTAAAACTCCTGGCGTTGTAAAGGGGAACTTGTAGCAAAGTAAATTAAATGAAGAAAGTAAACAAGTATTGCGAATTTATCTTGATCCACAATTAATATAGACATATTTAAAAATATATAAATTGAACTCTGGGATCACACAATACGTCTGATTCCGTAGTTCCAGACATCCTCACGTATAGATAGCTGTTTCGCACTGCCTAGTCCTCATCAGTGTACGTCGGAGGAATGCCTGTCGCTCGCTCAGTACGCCGTATCGTCAACTTTAGCGCATCTCTTTCGAAAAACCTCCTGAGACATCTAACGCTCATTGTCAGCTGCGGATTCATTGCGTAATCTCGATGCAATAACTAAGTTACCAGTCAATAGAGATCCGTGTTAGTGTGTGATCCTATCGGCGTCGAAATGACTTATATCAAAATCGATTCCCGCCAATATCCGGCACGTACCTTTAAAAATTAAAAGTATTAAATATATTTAAAAATATATAAATATACCTCTTGGGTCACACAACACGTCTAATGGCGTAGTTCCGGCGTGTCCGTCGTACACTGATGAGGACTAGGAAGTCCGACACAGCTGTCTGTACGTGGGAATGTGTGTCGCTACTAATGCTGTGCATAACCAGCTGTATTGTGTGATCCAAAAGCATTATGTGCCTATATATTTACATTTTTATTAATGTTTATATGTATATGCATATAATATCATGATTATATTACCTTCTTGCCAGAGAATTTTGGCACAAGTAATTTTCAGAACTTTATTTTGTTATTACAAAGTAATATATTAAGATATCTCTTGCCCATTGATAACTGACATAAAATCTGTATAAAGGAGTAATCTGGAGAATGAATCAAAAAAAAAACTAAAATATTGCAGGCCTAATAAGATATCTTTCAAATAAAAGTATTGTATCACATAACGATGACCAATTTTATCCATGTTTACAAATTCACTGAGAGCGTTCACTATTGATGCTTGCCAGACAAATGCTAGATAACGTAGCGTCTTCAAACTTCACGTTTAAGCTTGATAAGGTTGGCCAGATTCATTCCCCCTGTATATACTAAAAGAGCCAGAATTCCAAATCTTTCTTTCCACAATTCGCTAACGAAATGGGACCTGCCAAACAAAATATTTACCTCATTTTACGGTGGCGTTTAATTTCGAAGCTCGCTTATTTATTCTCTCCCATTCGTTCGAGAATGCCGCGTTCGCCTTTTGTGTATTCTTCACACGAGGTTTTCCTTTTGTATGCCTGCCGCTGTGGCCACCCTAGTTCGATATGAAACGCATCAATCACAAATTAGTCATAAATCACTCGGTCGTAGACAGTGGCGACGTATAAACAGAATGGGTAGTGGGTATTTTTTTAGTACTATAATTTCCTCAGATTTGGATGATACGTGTCTTATCGTAATACTAACTTGGCCAGCTACTAGATGATATGTTAACAATATCTCTAGTGCAATCAGTAGTCGACAGCAAAGTGATTAAAATGTAGAATCTGTGATGAAAACTTTGTTGTGTTTATTCGATTAGCGTAAAAGCCAATAAACATACATCGATATTTACATAAAGCAATACGATCATCTTTTACCAAATATTCATTCAAACCCAACATTGCATACTTCTAAAATATGACTATTAGCGTCAATGTGTTTCAACAATAGAACTAACCACAAACCATATATACATTTACAAAATATTTGGTATTATCCTTTATTATTCCCATCATTTTCGCATTTACCTTACTTCCTAATAACAACTCCTTTAAGGGGTATCGATTCTACTTAATCTTATTTCGTTTTTTGTCATTAATGGTAACCTTGCTAGGTTATAAGCATAATTTCAATAATGGTGTTCGCACCGGTGCAAGACGCATTCATTTTATGCATCTCCTATCAGTGATGCCTTGTGCAAAATTCACTGAGATGTAACTCAAAAGGATTATGGTCATATATTCATAGCAGAGAGAACACTACTCGCACACCTGGGCTTATGAAATATTACTCTCAAGAACTTAACACCTCTTCTCAAATAATGCACGCATTTGCCGAGTACTTTATTAGTGTTTATGCACCGTCTGACCACGTAGGTTCGATGCACTACCTAGATCTTGATATTTTTTTAAATATTCATGTTCCTGAAATTACGGCGATCGAAATCTTGAAAAAATTAAAAACTTGCAAGGATAGTCTTCGCAGTGGATCAGATGGAGTTCTTAGTATTTTTTTTGCGTGATTGTGCTATGGTGTGTGTTACACCTCTACATTACTTATTCAATTTAATGTTGCGTAATTCCGAATATCCTGCAACATGGAAAACTTCCCGTATTTGCCCTGTACTGAAGAGGGGTAATCCTGCAGATGTAAGCAACTACAGACCCATCTCTATTCTTTGCAACTTCTCCAAAGTCTTTGCAACTATCATTCATTACATATTTATTTTCTTCTGTGAGATGTTCCCTATCCCCTAGTCACATGGATTAATTGACACACGATCGAGTATAACTAACCTATGTTGTTTTAGCGAATATGTGTCCGAAATCTTAGACAAACATGGACAGGCGGATGTGGTCTACACTTTCGTAAAGCTTTCGACCAGATGGACCAATTTGTTATACTCCATAAACTTGAATCATTAGGTTTTCCCCCGCCTTAATCAGGCTGCTTCGATCTTACCTTACAGACAGGCAGCAGTATGTGGAATATCATGACGCCAGATCTACCATTTTCTGTCCGACCTCTGGTGTACCACAAGGGTCGAATATTGGGCCACTTCTTTTTCTTCTACTCATCAACGACATTGTCAAACCGCTTCATTGTGAGGTTTTGTTATTCGCAGATGATATGAATATATTTACTAAAGTTGAGTCGCAGGGAGATTGTATTTTACTTCAAAACGCCTTGGCCTACGTTGTCGCATGACAACAAAACAGTTTACACTTAAATATAAATAAATGCAACGTTATAACTAATACTAGGAAACAGTGCTATATTGAGTACGTCTTGCTGAGTATATCTTGCTGATGGCATAGTTCTTCCGAGGGTTGGCGTGGTCAGTGATTTGGGTATACTATTCGAAAGTAAATTCAAATTTAATGATCATATTGGGAAAATAATTTCTAAGACATAAAATGTATGGTTTTATTTATAGAAACTGTAAAGATTTCACAGATATTAATTATCTAAACTCGTTATTTAATTCTTTTGTATTATATATTTGTATATTGTAATCTTTATTATTATTATTATTTTAACTGCTGCTATGAAGTCCTCAAATATCATGTATAATAAGACATATAATTATTAGTAGATTTAAAGAAAAATATTGCGTTTTTTTTTAGACAAAAGGCAAAGTGCATACCTACAGAGGTAGTAATAGATGATATTCAAGACCGTATTGAACGGAACCCTCAGAAGTCAATAGTAAAATTAGCAAGTCAGATAGGTAGTTGGGCATTTTCCTTATTTAATTGAATATTGGGAGCTGTCATAAATAGGAGAAGATGGTTCGTATGCATCAATATAAAGTAAGATTTTTATGACAAATAAATCGACCTCATTCTGGGAGACGTTTCTTTTTGCCAAAAGAATCATAATCAACAGTTCCTGTAAATAAGTTTATTAATTAAACTTTAGACACATCTGGAATATATTACCTCTAAGATATTATTATAGACTAATTTGTAGCATTGGTTGCACACTTAAAAGAGATCACGTGGGTTTCAATCCAATCTGAAGGCGCTGTACATACGTGGACAAGCCATGTCTACCTTTACACAGATGAACATAGCATCCGTTACCAACCTCACACGCGAACAAGACCCCAAACACGCAACAATTCGCGCATCGCCAATTATACCCGAGATAATTACAAGGCTTCAGTTATGATTAGGGCCTGTCCAATGTCAAAGTCAAAATCTACCGTCTTTCTTCAGCAGCTCCTCCGCCTCTACCTCGCAAAATCGCGGACTCTAGCTACTTGACAGCGCCAATTTAACACCGATGTAATTGAGTTTTCAAGTTCGTGTAAGTTCACCGCACTTAATTCGCTTTCTTTGAAGCTCTGAACGATATTTTATTATTACTGTTTTCTTTTTGTTTGGGCTCTGAAAACCTCCCGTCCCTTTTCAACGTGTCGTGTGGCGTTAATTTTACGGAAGACTAATTATAGTGTAATTGGCGATGTTAGGAATCGCCATTGTTGTAGTTTTTGCATGTTATTTACGTGAAAGAATGACGGGTTAATGTTCCTGGAAACTCGTTTCGCAGTTAGTTATGCAGGAATTCAGGGTTACTGTACTAACACCTGGCTTAACAGATTCCCTCCTTATACATTCGCTCAAAATAATAATAATTGGGTTAGTTTTATTAATTTTGCTTCGATTTTTAATGTGATTTTGAATTAACAACAATGTTTGAGGTTTTAAGTAGTATAAAGTCAATAAAACTATTGTGCATATCAACAACAGAAATAGTGGGTCGAGTTGAGGTTATAAAACATTCACAAGTACTTATAATACGTTCAACTGTTTTGCTATAAATAAATCATCGCCCTTAATTGATGGGGCACTTCTACCGCGTGACGATAATGGATTTAGTGTGGGAACTGCTTCATTGAATTTCTGCGATTATATTACCCCGGATTGAGGCAATCGCGAAAATCAAATATACCACAGATTACATTTCTCACGCTTTCACATGCGTCAAGCGTTACGAATACATTCAGATCCCTAAAATAAATAAAATCTCTTTTGATAAGGGCAGCAACATTGATAAACAAACAAATCAACGGCTGTGAATCCTTCAATAGAAGTACGTTTGGACAACTGCGCAGTCGCAACTTCACCCTTATCACAACGAAATTCAACTGTTTACGTGCTAATGACGCACCTGTCAAAAATATTTAGTGTTTGCTTCTTTCTAGGCGGTACTATTAGGTCGGAAAATTGCAGTTATGGTAAAAAAATCGTTCGAAGATAATCTACGTGTCTGTTTTCGGCTGATGAGTGTTCATCAATATAATATATAACATGTAGGTATAAGCCAATGGACCAATGAAAATGATTATTAATAGGGAATCCGCAAAAAACATTTATCCTGCCTAGGACATACTCGTATTGCAGCATCAAATGAAATAGAAGGAGGCCGTTGGAGTTGCAATTGCTTTACATGCAAATAGAGGAATCAAGGTTACAGATTAACCCAAATGTTAAGCATCAAAGCGGGAACTATTCATTTTGTATTATTCATAGTCTTGGCAATAGCTTTTTGTAATAACAAAATTGCTGCTCAGTGGATTGCACTAGATTCACTTACCTTAAACTTAAACTATGCACATGCCCAAAAACACCATTAAACGTCCCGGGAACCTGACAAAGACGTCACCTCTCTGCATAATCTGCTTGCTCATATGCGTCGTGAAGTCTTGGAACACTCACTTTGCAGTCTCAAACCGTCAAACGTATGCGATTTCCATGTGTTTGTCCTATTAAAACAATCGATAGAAGAGAGTGATTCAATTTCAGTGCTAAGGGAGAATTTACTGTTAGAGAATGGTTTCGCAAAGATTTTAGCGGCCGGGATTTAAGCAGCTTCTAAATATGCTTCTTTTGAACAATCCTCATACATATAAGTGAATATCTGTCAAGTCCAATATCATTTGAAATATTGTAATATTTAAACTTATTTCTGCATATACTCCGTTCGCACCTTAGAACCCAGTACAGCTCATGGGAGTACCGCATAGCATTGCTACATCTGTTTTGATAAAAAAAACTGATTGCTTATATAAAAGATACCAAGAATGTAAAGCATCATATAATTAATATAAACAAATAAAAACAATGCATGGGCTTATAATAAACAAGGCACAAGATGGTAATTGATGCATGCTTAATGAATACATTAACTTGTCAAATACCTGTGCGTTAGACTGTACGGGAAAACCCGAGGAAGTCAATTTTTCGTGATTCACTAGAACGTGGCCTTTCAGTCACCTTAACACGGCGAATTTTGCATCGGAACTTGGGTGTGGAGCCGCATAAAATCCAACTGACCCAGAAACTTAAGGTAACCGACCATAGACAACGCCATGTGTTCGCTGATTGGGTTCTGGAGCAGTTGGAATGGGTAAACTTCCCCCAAAAAATCATCTTTAGCGACGAGGCTCATTTTTGGATGAATGGATGTGCGAACAAGCAAAATTGTCGGATTTGGGACGATACCAATCTTCGGGAGATACACCAGCACCCAATGCATACCGAGAAAATCACTATTTGGTGCGGATTTTGGTCTGGCGGAATCATTAGTCAGTACTTTTTCCAAAACGAAGGTGGCATTGCCATAACTGTCAACGGTGAGCGCTACAGATCAATGATAAGTAACTTCTTGTGGCTTATCCTGGATGATATGGATACCAACGACATGTGGTTCCAACGGGACGGTGCTACATGCCACACAGCGCATGCCACGATGGACATTCTGAACGAGAGATTTGAGGACAAAGTTATCTCGCGCGGCGACGACGTGAACTGGCCACCGAGATCGTGCGATTTAACGCCATTAGATTTCTTGCTTAAATCGCAGGTCTATGCGGATAAACTGCGAACTATTGATGCCCTCAAAGTCAATATAACGAACGCCCTCTAGCAAATTCAGCCAGATTTATGCGACAAAGTCATGGAAAATTGAACCTGCTGAATACGTGCCACCAGGCAAAACCGCGGCGGATATTTAAGTGACGTTATATTCAATACTTAATGCCATAAAATTTCAAATTATAACAAAAAAATAGTGGATATCTCACACACAACTTGTTTTATTTACATTTAAAAATCGAGCGTCCTTATTCAAAGGCCCTTTATATGTGTGAATGTATTATGTTCCAGCCTGTTCTCTCTTCTTATTCCTTATACCGCCGTCACTAGTTCGAACTCCTTCAAATCTTTCTGACCACACTTCCAATCGTCCATTCCTTTGCACCCGTTTTCTCACTATTCTTTTTATACCGCTCACAAAGTTTACTTTTTCGACTTTTACCATTTGTTTTTTCTTCACTAACTCTGATGGTAAATAGTTTAACGCTAGCGTCAACGTTCCCGGCACACAAATCTGGTACGGTAACAATAAAGATACTGTAAGATGCTGTAAAAGATCATGGCAATATACCATGATATATATGCATTATATCGTCGGGGCATTAATTTAGCAACCAGAATGGGATAATAATAGTCCTATGAGAGCATATACTATCTCGTGAGGTGCGAACAGACTGTAGATCTAATTATAAGATGATGTGCAGTTGTGAGCAATAGTAAAATAGCTTTGAGACGAGGAAGTTATGAATTTACATGGTCAGAAATACTTGTATATTGTGGCTATTATCCGGTAAATGTTTTTAATAATTATGTGTCCAGTTTCAATTCTGAGACTTCAAGCTATATACTTACCATTCAACTTGCTCAAGCTGTATTACGTGTATGTTATTATTACATGCACTAGAACACTAGATGTCGTTGCAATACAACGGCGCAGCATAATATCGCGTTATTGTTAGGAGAAGGGTGATAACTACTACTACTCTTACTACTACAAATGAAATATAACCGGCAAGTGCATATGATGTTTTTATGATGCCAAATAAAATGTATATATTATATTTTACGGGGTGTTGAGTGTATGCTGTGTGCTGCTAGTATGTCTGTCTGTGTTGGTAGTTGTGAGAAAGAATATATTAGCCGGTCGACCGTACATGAATTCATAAATCTCCTATCAGCGCTCACATTTATGTCTGGTGTTTTAAAATGTAGCTCCGGTAATTTATTACAATTTGATGCTTGCGTGCCGCTTGCATACAAAATAAATATAATATGTTTTGTAGCTTATTCTGATATGAAAGTATGGTGTATAGGAACTTCTATACGTAGTCATGGGTTAATTCTTAGAAAAATCATTCCTAAACTTGTATGTGTAAAACGAAGCATATTAATAAAACAATAATTATGTTATAGACCGTCTCAACCTCAGTAGTTGCTGTTATCAGCGCTATCTTCACTTCACTTTGATTGTTATGTTGCAAATTATTTACATGTGTCGGCGTCGGAAAAGTACCTATCTATATGTTTATTAGCATAAACTGCTGTCAATTGTTATCGTCCTAGTTTTAAAATATTTTTAGTTAAATTCCACGTTAATTTGTTTATATATAGTTGTGCAAATCGTTCTTTTCAGAACGCTTCCATCTTTTTCGAGAATGCACAGGGTCATTACAGTTTTCACTGCATTAATGAAGCCTGTAGGGAGGAAATGGCATAAAGTAGAAAAATTTAGCCTGAAGGAGAAATGTATGATTGCAAATGTTTTAAATTATATTAATAAAACTATGAATATGAGTGCTGCCGTTCAAGAAGCAAGTAAAGCTTTGGGTTGCTCAGAGCGAATAATATATAATATAAAACAGGAGCAACAAACTGGTTCATTACAAAATCCAAAAATCCCAAGAAAAAGAAAGGCATACAACTAAATGGCCGGTTACAAACATATGATGAGCAAGCACCTATTCGACGTAAAGTGTATAGTTTTCTTTATACAGAATATGCCACCAACATTAAATGCAATTCTTGCTGCTGTCAACGCTGATGATGATCTCCCTAACTTCATTCGAGCAACTTTACATAGATTGTTACACGATATGGGTTTCGAATTTAAAAATGTAAGACGTGAAAGTATACTCATCGAACGAGACGACACTATTCGGTGAAGGCATAAATACTCACGAGAGATTAAGAAATTGAGAAGATGGTACAATTTAGTTATTGCTATTTGACATTTCTGTAACTTTACTTATTTAAGGTCGAACTATAATATATACTGATGAATCATGGGTGAATATAGGGCGTGTAGTAAATAAAACTTGGACAGACACTACAATTCAAAATAGTCGACAAGCTTTTATCCAAGGATTAAGTACTGGTT
>JARFOC010003305.1:0-11386 GCA_031763485.1 Osmoderma eremita | reverse complement strand
TGCCTCTTTACCTATTATCATCACCTTTGTCTTGTTCGTGTTGATCCTTAAATTCTTTTTCTTTAGTTCTTCTTCCCGTATTATTAAATTTTCTTGGAGAGCTGTTTCCGTTGGAGCACAAATCACCATGTCATCCCCAAAGGCGCACTCTGATAGGTACACCGGCATTAGCCTATAGAAACCTATATAAGTGTTTTTAATCCTATTCTCTACAGATTTGATGATGTCGTCCATAGTTAATACGAAGAGTGTCGGGCTTAATACTCCTTCTTGCCTTAAGCCATCGTTTATATCAAAAAACACTGATTGAAGATCATCTTTCCTAGCGTAGTTTCTATTATTGGCATATAAGCTCTGTATGCTCCTTAACAATTTTTGGCCAATGTTTCTGCCTTTTAACCGTTCCCATACTGTTCTCTGTGACACCCTGTCAAAAGCCTTCTCTAGGTCTAGGTCTTTTTTTATATCCTTAAATAACACACAAGACAAACTTTAATAGCCACATCAATATATTAATGTATATTCGCCAATATATTAAACTTGACACCATAAGCGCTTCACATCGTCTTCCCACATGAAAATCTGCGCACTTGAGATAAAAATAATCGAAAATGCCAAGTGTTCCAACGTCCCCTTATCTTGGGACACGTAAAAGTCGACTGGAGGCTAAAGGAAGATGTCGCGATGAATACGTCGTTCGTCAACGATAACCTTATAAATGTATGGGAAAACCTTAGACGGTCCCCTTTTCATTTCGTTCCGTAAAGATCGGTTCAATTCGGTAACGCGCCCCTTGCCCAAATTGAAAGAGGTCAAGCGAGATTAGATTCGTCCCCGTTGCGAAGTGGGGTCCGGTTCTCACAATCGCATCACGGGGCGAAATCGTCATTGTCAGAGAAGTACTGTACGGGATTTAGTTTGTGAGGAGTTTTAAATCGATTAACGCCTTTGTTAGGTTAGGCCCCGTGTCCGTCAAGTGCGGGACGGTAAGTGTTATCCAACGACTTAGCTGCGCTCGAATCTTGAACGATAAAAACTTTCTTCTTCTCCTAGTTCGGAAAAAGAAGAGATGTGTGAACTAAGTTACAGCATATTCGGCTTCAACGAAAGTATTAGAAAGAATAAGTTCTATTATTGTTCCGAAAGATTAATTTAAACTCCATCAGCAGTATGAAGAAGGCACATTATCGTGGTAACTTCATACGCATACGTTATTCGTACATAAAATGCTCGCAAATTGCTGACAGTGTTTGGGCAAAAACGGAGCACAAAAACGAGATGCATGTATACAAATTGTGACTTTACGTGGTGACAAATAACAACGTGCAACAACGTGTTAAAGACCATTTGCTTGTAAGTACCTCAACTTGTTTTTGAACTGCATAGTTTATGAGATTTTGTTGTATGTATTTAGTACTGAGGTGCTGATAGCTATGGTTGCAGTATGGTCTGAGCATAAATCGCAGCTGCTTATTATGTTAATGGGTGTATCGATGTGGATATCGATTAACTAAAAGTACAAGTATTCTATCACGTACACCATTATCGTAATGGGTATATAAGGTGATCGCTTCATATAATTATTTGAAGCAATTTTTTAGTACATTGTAAATTTGCAGTTTAGCATAATGACAGCTTGAAACGTTTCAAATAGCCAATATCCAAATAATAGTACAATTCAATTATAATATCAATGTTATACATGTTAGTTATATTAATATTGCTCTACAGAATATCATGCCAAACTGTAAATTTAGTCTTCAAAAAAGAACGCCCGCCTGTGGTCATTTCAATCACATTAAATTACAGTATTTCTTGGAAACCTTATAGAAATAAATAATTTCTGGATAAATTTGTATATATTTACAAGATAAGAAGAGTAGGTGATTTTTCGGGTATGCGGGTAGCTTAATGGTTATAATCAGATTAATTTAAGTTGTAAGTAATTACTTTATGTTATTTCTATACTTTAACATTGTTTCGTAATATTTAATTTTATTAAGTTACTTCTAATGATGTAATAAATAAATTACGAAATATAGAGGCACCTTAACAAATCACTTTTCCTACGACAGACCGCATACTCGAAAAATCACTTACTTTTCCTTATATTATATAGTAAGTAATGTTTCATGATCGTTTTCTTATGTATGTTATTAACTGTCTAAATTTGGTTGGTGTACTAAAGATTATAATAATTAGGTATTTTTAGGTATGATTTGTTGAAAAAGTGGATATTAGGGTGGTTAACAAGTTTAGAACAGTGCTGTTTTGCTGTATGAATTGATTTTTGATATTTTTTAATTTCCAGAGAAATTTGTTTCGTAGTTGGCTCACATTTTCTTGATTATCTTTTGGATAACTTCCATATCCTGGTAGAGTGCTTGAATAGATATACGACAGATGTGCATTTCGTTTTTGTATTTCATCTAGTAGGCCAAAGTTTTCTGTTTGTTTAAGAGTATGTTGTTAGTAAGATGAGAGCGGTAGTTATGTAGAACTGGAGCATAACAAAATTGTTTCTCATGTGGGTGGAACCCATCGTGCAAGAAATCAGGCACATTCATATATCACCAGGCCTATTTCAGGCAAGATCTTCAATAAGGAATCATCTATAGAGAAGACTGACCAATTACTAAATTCTCATATAGTAATCATAAAGTCTCCTATTGGAACATTGTGCACTGAGAGGACACCTACAACAAATAGGGATTGATACTAAGGGCCTAAACCGTAGACTGTGGAATGGATCTATGGAGACTGCACCTCTTGTGTGAATGCGAGATCCAAGAATACAGGAAATCTTTGAGGTGCCAAAAATGAAGCCAGTACATTAAATCGAACAACCGGCCAAAGGTCTGTACAGATTGGGTAGATAAAAATGAGATGAAATACAAAAAGCCAAGGGGATGAAGTGTTTCCGGCAAGCTTAGTCAGAGTGCTCCCACAAAAAAAAGTGGATGTTTGCATTTGATTACTGTTCTTATAGAAGTTGTAATAACATAAAATTCCCATGGTAGAAAAAAGTGGTGAGAAATGTCAACATCCTGGAAGCGTACAGAACAACGACTACTGAGTATTTTATAGGACACATGTTTGTTAATCGCGAAAAACAATGGGTAACTGCGGTAACAATAAACAAGATATTTACTTTAAATTTTCTTGTTCATACTGGAGTATTGTATGTGTTTCCTTAAAAGATTTACCGGAGTCAATGTTGCGTGAAATGATTAAAACTAGGCCTGATGGTTCTAAATTGAATGTCTTAGGCAAATCTAATGTTTCCCTGACTCTTGAGAATAGCCGTTTCAATACATACGTTTATGTAATTAAGAATTTAGCAAAGCGTATTCTAGACAGACCAACTATTGAAAAATTGAAAATTTTAGAGATTGAACATTCAGTCTGTAATTCAGTTCAAAACATAATTAAATCATATGTTTTAATTAAAGAATTTCCCTTGAAATCCGAGATGTAGCTAATTTCAAAACAGAAATGTGCATTAAATTGAAACCTGGTAGCGAGCCCTACACACATAGTGTTCCGCGCAAAGTACCAATTCCTCTACTTCCTAAATTAAAACGTGAACTTAGATTGTTAAAATTACAGATTATAGAACCCATCGAAACTCATACCGAATGAGTTGCGTCAATAGTCGTGGTTTCAAGAAGGCAATAAGGTTCGTCCATGTTGCGATTACACACCGTTAAATAAAAGTGTTTTACGGTCGCATTTCCCAATTCCAAACCTCGAAACAGCGTTAGCACAATTAGCCGATTCAAAAATATTTTCTAAGTTCGTAGATGCTGCATCTGGATTTTACCAAATTAAGCTTGATAAAGAAAGTCAACGTTTAACAAACAAAATTTTGTCAAACATACCGGGCGTCGTGGTTCACGTGGATGATGTGTTCGTCCATGCAGATACCAAAAAAAAATCATGACAAGAGTCTAATTCTAAGAGAAGTTTTAATTAAAATACAAGCGGAAGGATTAACATTGAATAAAGATAAATGCATTATTGGTTCAAATACTGTATGTTACTTAGGTCACATAGTTTCAGACAAAGGGATTCCAATAGATCCCCGTATCGAGTAGAAGCAATTCAAAAATTTCCCGAACCGACGAATGAAACCGAATTCTTGCGACTCCTGGGTATGACAAACTTTGTGGGTAGATTTATTAAGAATAAATCAGAAATTTTTGAACCTCTAACTTCATTATTGAGAAAAGATAATAATTTGATTCATCAACAGCAGCAGGATGCGTTTCTCAAAATTAAAAAGCAGTTACGGAGTGCTCCTTCTTTAGCATACATTGACGCTAATAAGCAAATAAGTAAGTGCCGACTCGCGAGGTTATAGCAATGTTATACTAAAGTGTGATCACTGTTCAACTATTCAGACATTGACTAAAGAATACATAAAATTCTAGCCGTTTTAAGAACGATTTGACTATATTATCCAGTGTACGTAAAATTCGCATGAGCCCTTAATATATCTAAAAAATTTGCAATTCCATATCGTTTCTATACGACAGGAACGTATCCCTATAAAATTCAAAGAGGAAAAGAAACCCTACCCAAATCGAACTAATGACAGACACGCAACATTTGTGAAACGAGATTCTCCCTGGGATTCGGCCCCGTATAAATTGACACCGTTTTGGGGGCGATCCCTATGACGATTTCTCCTGATTTATTATGCACGGGGATCTGCATCTAGACCCATTCGAGACAGATGCGGCCGGGACGATAAGAGAAATGGGAGCAATAGGACCCGCCTGACCAGCCTATTGCGGTGACACATTCGCCGAGGCGATATTTCACGCCCTCTCGCGTGGCATTTGTCAGTTAGAGGAAGTGCGGAAATAAACAGAAGTATCTTGTGAACGTTAAACTTCGATAACATATCCAAAGATTCGATGACCTGAGATAAGATGATTTTAAGTAACAAAACTATGGCGATATTAATATGTTCTAGCAAACACCCTATATCGAATCACTCCTCACCTCACAATAAATTAGTTAATTCGGGACACATTTTGGGAATACATCGATTCCCATTGTTAACCGGGTCAACGAGAATAGGAGTGAAGCGATACATTTTCATTACTACTCTGTCCCACAGTAGTAATCTTTATTGCATATATTTTAGACTATTCTTCATATTCTTTAGTTTGTTTAGCTTTTGTTGAATCTTAGTATTCAGTGGATGGCTTATTAACAGCTAACAAATTAACAAATAAAATGACTCTCTCAATGAATAAATGTAAATCTCCAACAACTAAGCATTCGCCTGATGCATTTACCAGGTTATCGCTGGTTAGCGCCATGTTGTGTGAGTACCCTGAAAACTTCACTCCGTAAATATAATTTCAAATATTACCTTGGTTAACCTGCTGTTCGTAAACCTCTGCGATTGTGGTAAAGGTTTCTATACTTAGAAACCTCCCAAGGAATTTATTGACAGAAAAATTGCATGTTGATGCGTGCAGAAGAACAGATTAAAATTAAAATTATTTTCTGAGTTTATAAGTTTTATCTTACCTGGCTCCATTGATCTCCAGTTAGGTATTTATGCTAAACGGTCCATCGTGTTTTGCATGTCTTCAAAGCTGTTGGAGAGTAGATAGATGCCATTCGCACAGTCAGCAATTTTCAAGTCTGCTGGGTAAAGCCCAGGAAATACCTCGTTTATTTTTGTTTACTTTACTCAGTATCCAACCCAATATGCGGGAAAAGTGTTTACCTCTGCTTGACACCCCGTTTTATCCAGATTTTGACACAACCAATATGAAGGCCGAAGAATCGGGATAATCGTAATATAATGTTACACTTTATTGTAGAATTTTGAAAATGGAATAATATACCGAGTGTTTCGTTTGAAATAACGAAATTAGTATGCGTTTGAATATTTCCGCAGCAGCTAAGAATTTTACTATATAAGTAATTCGAAAATCCAACTGGAAACAAACACTAGACAACATTAGGAAAACTGAAATATAAAACATATGGTATGATGTATAATACGTAATACCCCTGTGTACCGTAAACTGTAAACTGTGCGTTTTCTCGACCAGGCGGTAAAAAGACTAACTTGAAGACAAATTCTCGGATAATAATAGTTGACTGGCTATAGGTCGTCTCAACCTCCGTATGCAGTATGAGATATAATAGCAACTTTTCACTTCCGATTGCTATGTTGCAACTTATTTACATATGTCGCCGTCGGCAATGTACCTATCTATCTGTCTATTAGCGTCAATTACTGTCAATCGTTATCGTCGTAGTTTTAAAATATTTTTAGTTAAATTCCACGTTAATTTGTTTATATCTAGTTGCCCAAATCGTTCTTTTCAGAACGCTTCCATCTTTTTCGAGCGTGCACAGGGTAATATGGATATTTTTCTTGATTTTTACGAATTTTATAACCTATACCTTTAATTACTGTTTTCACTGCATTAATGGGGCCTGTAGGAAGAAAACGCCGTAAGGGAGAAAAATTTAGCCTGAAGGAGAAGTGTATGATTGCAAAAGTTTTAAATTATTTTAATAAAACTATGAATGTGTGAGTGTATATCGAATTCCCATAAGCTATGTACTGCATTCGGCGGTTCAGACGATCTATAGTAGCGCTTGCTACGTTACTGCTACTGGAAGGCTAACAGAATGCTTACAGAACACATCCTGTCATTCTTTATGGGCTTTTATTGCCTGTTAACGGCGACTATTATCATTAATTGTGGAAGTACTTTAGCTTAATGTATTTAAATGTTCTTCGTATAATAACTACTTAAGCCTTCCTCTTCTTCATGGATTTGGACAATCGGTCATCTAGCATTTTTCCTAGATGACTTAACCAATTATTTCTAGATTGTTCAATCTTCTCATTCAGATGCCTTCTTATCAACCCGTTACATAAAGGAAAAATTTCATCTCTGACGACGGAATCCTGGATCTTTTTGTATCCTTTTGCAACTCCCGGATCCGTAGAGCATTGTATGTATTGCCATAAAATTTTATGTGCGTCTTCTTTCTTGTCTTTCTAAGGTATTCCTAATGGAACCGCGGATAAAGATTCTCTACGAGATGCATTCGGAATTGTAACGCAACTGAATTTCCTGCAACTCTGTCGGCATCCGGATGGAATGCGACTATCTGTTTTCGTAACGTGCGCTTCGCTCCTCTATGAAAATATATTGGATCCCAACTGCATAAATTGAGGATTGAAGCTCGTTGCTGAGGTATGTCGGGTGTGAAGGTTGAAATATTTAGACGTCATTTCGAGAGGTGATGAGCGGAACATTCGACGCATGTGAGAACGATGAATTCGAGAATGCATTCGAAACGCTGTAAATTGAGAATTCGTGACGGTGATAGATTGGTAAATGTTGTGTGCAATCTTTATCGGGTTTTCGCTATTAGATCTTAGTTGGTGAAAAGAAAAAGATAAGATGAGACCACTGGTTCAAATCTGACACATTTAAGTAACAGATAAAATTGTAGGTGATAAAGGATCAGTAAAGATAGCAAGGACCGTGGGGCAGCACAATAAACACACTGTTCGGATTACTCCTTCCACACAAAGTATAAATTAATTCGGGACGACACGTGTTTCGGGACTACACGTATTCCCGAAAACCGTGTCGTCCAGAACTATTTTCCCAAAAGCCATATTCATACCAACAAGCATTATTTGATTATTTTAAACTGTCGCTCTATGTATTCTTAACGCGTATCCACTTCAAAACGAAATTCACCCAACGGGAGGATATTTTAATACAATAAGCAAGAGGTGAAAAAAGAAACCCAAATTAAATTAATGCCCGCCGCAGATGAGACGGTCTTATAATACCGCTAATGCGGTCTACTTGTTTGGCAACCCGTAACCTTGGCAACACGGCGTAGCGCTTTACAATAACCAAACGGCGGCCAGGAAAAATCCCTTTCGTAACGGAAAACGCCGCAAAATTCAATTACCCGCGCGGAAATTCACTCAGAATTATGCGAATTCACTTTGCGAATTAAGAGGCTGGTTACGTCTTTTTTCCCCTCTGTGCGAGGTAGATGTTATTTCTTCCATTCCTTCTGCGTGACTGTAAGAAAATTCCCTAAGAGGCACCTAAGACAATTGTTTCGTTAAATTAACTTTAGAAAATGGTGGAACGATAAAAAATAGTCTGTGGTAGTTAATTGAGAAAAATTTAATTAAAGTTGATGTTTTTTCTTCGCAAAGAGAATGGCCGTTTAAGTGATAAGGATATTCAGACGTTGTTCGTAATAATTCTAGCGAATTATTTGAAAAAATAAACATCAACAGACAAAGAAATCGATCAATTCAGTCAGTTATTTAGTAACTTACGCAGATATAAATAAACATAATATGCTACCAATTTGAAAGTTTTCCATTGTTCCTTTCCCGGGATTATCGGAAATTTCCCATAGGTTTTAAGCAGGCGTTTCTTCCCTCTAGTTTGTGTCGCCACTATAAATCTAGGTTCAGGTCCATTCAGTTCGTTCTTTTATTTAGTCTGTCCAACATTTTTTTCTCTTTTGAAATAGACCCTTTCACGATAATTGCGTCCGCATGTTTTTTTCCTTTTTAATAGCACATTCCTTCCGAGATATACCCCAACTGGACGTTCATTAGTTTCGCGTAAGGATGGATGAGCTGGTTATTTTATGTATATTAATAATAATAATTAATGTTTATTCCAAAACCAATATACAAGAAAAGTACATGCTTGAAACAAGTCAAAAAAAGAGAAAAAGTATATTCCTTTACTTACATTAATAATTTAGAAAATCATCTAACTTATAACAACTAATTCCTAAGAAATAATCTCTAACTTTAGATTTAAATAAATAATGATTTTGAGAATACCTAACGTCAATATGTAATTTATTATAATATTTGCAACCATTGTAATAAGTAGTAAAGATAGCAAGGACTGTGGGGCAGCACAATAAACACACTGTTCGGATTACTCCTCCCGCACAAGTATTAATTAATTCGGGACGACACGTGTTGCGGGAATACGTGGATTCCCATTATCAAGTCGGTTACCGAATGGCTTTCAAAGACCCTAAAATGAGGGAATACATAAGGGTATAGCTAAAACAAACATCATCAAATTTGGTGGATTATAGACAGAAGTGAGGGTTACTTTTCCTTATATTTTCGACTGAAATATATGCCTATACTACCCTCACTGATTAATTTTAAACAAAATACCCGGAAAAAACCTTTGGGTCAACTCGTTTGGTTTCCGGTAAAGCATGCAGCAGTACCCAAGGAAAGGCTTTGACTGTATAAATATATGAGTCTCGCAGTGGCAAACGTAAAATAGTTATTTACAGAATCGGGGCAAATGTTTTAACTCCAACCAAATTGTGCATATGTACAAATACAATTTACCATAACCTATACCCGAGTATCTTTAATTTAACGAAAGTGATTTGTCAGAAAAACATCCGAGAATCAGAAAGGATTTCAAATATTTGCTAGTCGCAAGCAAATCTATCTCGTACATCGAATTTTCTTCGCTTAACTTTCTAAAAGTATCGGTCAACTTCTTTAACTAGGAATTTCATTTCAAATGCAATCATTTTTCAGTCCGAGCACTTCTTTTAATACGATTGTTTCTTGATCTTCACTTTCTTCTTTTCTCTGGTTCCCAATTTCAATTATTAGTTTCGTAAAGTTCTTTGGATCCATCCTCGCAAATTATGATTAAATACTTAAATGGAGTAGGTACACGTCTGTTTTTTTTAAATTTCTAAGTAAGGGAAAGTAATAGATCGAGAAATTATTTTATCTTCTGTCTATCAGGAAGTTATAATTGGAAAAATGCAAAAACCATTTTAAAATGGAATTTCAAATCTAAATTTACGGCTCAAATAATTAACCGGACTTTTATAGGTTAAACAAAATTGTAGATGGAAAAGCAAATATTTCGAGTGTAGATGAATTTTGAAATGCGTGCGGCTGCAATGCAGCGACGAATTAATTTGGCTCCAACAAACAAATTTAGGTCGTATATCGCAATAACGGGAGAAATATGCGAAACTGTGTCGTATGATTTCAAATGTGTGTATGGAGCAGTTTCTATTTATGTTTGTATGTATATATATATTTTACTGCATGGCGTATACAGACGTCAGATAGAACTCAAACCCACGTGACCAGCGTAATATTGATTGCATATGTAAAAATTGGTTGGTGCAACGTAATTACAACAATTTCTTCTCTTGATTCTGGCTCAAAATCTAATAAGATTTAACATAGGGCTCCAAATTCACTTTTTATCATCACCACTACCTACCTCGCGGAACATCTCTTCCTCGTGCCCATCAACTCTTCAGAGGTGTTATATAGAGAGCTTAAACAGCTTAGCTAGACAACTAAAATAGGTAGACAGATAGCTCAAACCGGTAGACAAATAGGTAGATAGACCGGTAGACAGATAAATAGACAACATAGGCTGGTAGGCAGACAGCTTCAACAGATAGACAGACAGTTTGTGGGTGGTCGTTTGGTGATGACGACGCGTGAGGTAGGTAGATGTATGGATAAAAAGTAAATTTAGACTTCTATGTTAAATTTTACAGGATTTTAATAATAACAACAATAGTTCTCTATTGCCCAGCAAACAGAGATCTCATTACAGGACAATGTACAATTCCCTAATTATAGATTATTCAACATTTAAAACATTAATCAAATAATAATTTAACGAATTTAACTGATAGGTACTGGCTATCCTAAACTTATTAAGTAAAAGTGATAACGCAGAAGGTCTTAGAAGACTTAAGGATCCTATATAGGGGTGACCTCAACACAATAATAGTTTTTGGTGTTTTCAAGTTAAACGTTTTTTGTATTCTACTTGAGAGACGCGGTGCAAGAAATGAAATCTCATCTAATAATTTAGGTGCATCCAAGTGAGAGTGCAAGATGTTAGAGAAAACATTAATAATAATTACAATTTCGGCCAAGTTAAAGTGAAACTGATGTATTAAATTTTCATGATTAAAATCTTAAGCTGGATAGGCAATCAATTTTAAGATATAAGAATTTTATAAACCTTAATTGAACCGTCCCTAATATACCAGAATGGGTTTTGTAAATAGGATTCCATCTGACTGACGCGTACTGCAATTTGGAACCTACATAAGCAAAATGTTCGGTTAATATCGGATCAGTTGTAGAAAAGGGTATGTGAAAGTTTATTGTTGTCACACCAAGACTTAAGCAGATGTTTTTCTAGTTGTACAACTTCCTCAGGAGCATGTTACAAAGGTTTTTTTATAACAATAAATACGAATTAAATAATAAACAGATCTACTTACAATCTGAGTTAATTGTTTGAATAATAAACGGCAC
>JARFOC010003284.1:0-11388 GCA_031763485.1 Osmoderma eremita | reverse complement strand
TGAAGTAATTTATACAAAAAAGTAATATTTATAGTCATGATTACGTCTAAGCTACTTCAAATAGGTTCCCGTCTCGGACGCAGGAAGATTGGAAGTGTCACAATCCAGTCACTTCTTGAAAGTGACGTGGATCAGCTGATACGCATTTGGATGAATCAAGGCGGTCTCTGAAGCTCAGCAAGGCATCGACTAACATTGATTTCTTCTCGTATGTTCACGTGAAGTTCTTGCAAAGTGCGCGACTTATTTACGTAAAGCGATATTTCCACACAAGGTTTGCGTAAAGCAACTTACGATTTCTTCTTATGGGGGATTTGTTTGACTAATAACATTTAAGTTAAAAATACCCCTAAGCACCTTGTTGAGTAAAGAACTCTGTATACGTATTTAGGCAACTAAGTTGCCATTCTCAGCAGAAAACCACAATGTTAATAGTGGTGTTCTAAGAGTTGGATTGATGTCGGAGTGCTACACCTGACATTATTTTCCTTTGTGGTTTTCTGCTGAGGATGGCAACTTAGTTGCCCAAATACGTATACAGAGTTCTTTACTCAACAAGGTGGTAAGGGGTATTTTTAACTCAAATTTATTTTAAGCCACCGTATCCTATACCTACATGACTAATAACATGTTCATTACTATTTTATAGACAGTTTTACCTTTATTTTGTTACTTTTATACACCGCATATTTTTGCTCGTAAAGGCTCATTGTGCAGAGAGTGTTTTTACGGGTACTAACTCAATCGAATATCAAAAAAATACTACATATTTCAAAAGCAATAAAGTAGTACGCCAGGTTCCCCACACTGATCAAATGAGATATGTTAAGATATGATAAGCGGGGAATGGTTTAATTCTAATACATAATTTATTCCATCATGTGAAATGCAAGGGTAACAGGACTTAAATCGTGATTTGGCAATGTAGAGTTTTAACCATTTTTACTTTTGATCTTCATCATAAACCCGAAAGATCATTATGCGAGTAGTTCGCTAAATAACCCACAAATGATTTATAAAGTATTACAAACTGTATACGATGTCGAATACATTGAAATATGAATTTAAATGATGCATTTATCAAAATCTCTCAAGCGAAGAAGTGTCAGATCATTACAAGTCGTATAAATATTTTAAGTGCTAAAAGTAGCACTTATGTTAAACATAAATGTACATATACACCTGTATACAGCAGTAAATACTTGCCATTTCTCAATACTTTGCGTTTGTCGTATAAACACTCTAACGTCTTAAAATAGCTCATTACGGTATAAGGACAAATAATAGGGTAACGTTTCCTTATTGTATATATGTTACATGTGATTACTTCATTCAGTTATATCAGCAATCATTATGTCACCAGCACACCATCAAATGCTTACTAGATTTCTATTGTTAACATGATAAAAATGATATGAAGAGAATCGCCAATATCAATACGACACTTATTATCTAATTAACCAACATAGCTAAATGTCAACGTGGAAAATCATGCCTTCAAATTATCTTCATCATTAAGAAACACGTAACTGTTGAAAGAAGCATAAATAGTTTTCTACTAAATAATGCAAATTACAACGGTTTACAATAATATAAATATCAAAACAGTAAAATAATTTGGATGAAAATTTTAACATTCCAAAATTTGGTAATTTTGAAAACGGTAACAATAATAATAATAATAATTAACCGTAGTACTTTAGATTTTATAGATTGATACTTTGTGGACCTGACAGCAAAATGCAAAAGTTCTGGTCAGGAATATACAATAATTGATTTCTACTAGAAAAACTGCTCAATCTGTACCTTTATTTGCGAGAAACTGTACTGTTGTCACTCGAATTAAATAAACAGTATCTAGGTTTATATGTGAGTCATGGTATTTTTTGAAAAAGGAGGCCTTTCTTGTAATCGAGATGATATATCTTTCTGTGGTTATTTGAGTACCTTTATTACAGGTTATTTTGTATGGGTTAGGATCAAAAAGTGGTGTTAATTTGTTGTTTTGATTTTGTTTGCAAAGGACCAACTCACTTAATTTGAAATTTTGTTTTTCGTTTATTGTCCGCCAATTATTTTTGTTCGTCCTTCGGTGTTTGCTTTGCGTTGACTGTTTTATCTGATTTTGACATACAATATCTTTGCAAAGTGGCCAACTTTTTTACACTTGTGACATGTTATATTTCGAGCTAAGCAGTAATCTCTTCCTTGGCTGTGCCATTCGTTACTATAGTTTCAAAAAATCTGACTTTTTAAAGAGACTTCAAAATATCTCAGAAATTAATGACTTTAGTTATAGAGAGTGCTTAATAAAAATGAAAGTACCCAAACCAATCTTTCTTTTTATGATATAAAATACAGGATGATCAATTTAAAATAATTGAGAAATAAATGTATTTGGGTTTTGACTCGCCCTGTAATCAGTTTTGACAATTTTGAAAAAAATGTCATTTTGCTAAAAACTGGGTCAATGTCAAAAATTTATGTTTCTAAGAAAATAATTCAGATTGTTGTTTGCAGTATACAAGGCCTTGAACCTACAGTGATTTGCATATAAAATTGTCCATAACTTCTGAAACACACTGTATAATTCAATGAAATTTTACATTGGAAATGTGAAGTATGAGCTTAATCTAAATCTGAAATAATATACAGGGTGCTCCATTAAAAAAAGCCTATGTTTGATTCATCCTGGTGATATGAAACACTCTGTATATATAAAAATAATTTTAAATTTCTAACTTTAAGGCTGCCTACAATTATCGTAGATAACGTTTTTGATACCTTATGTGATAACGGATATATCGAGGTTTGCCACACTAATGCGTCACCCTGTACAAATATTAAAACAGCAAACTAATTTGGATGAAAATTTTAAGGTTCCACAATTTGGTTATTTTGAAAACAGTAATAATAATAATAATTAACCGCAGTACTTCCGAATTTTCTAGATTGATACTTTGCGGAATGAGAGGAAAATGCAAAGGTTCTGGTCAGGAATATACCAATAATGTAACTACTTTTCACTCTGTCAATCTATCTTTTACAAAAACATCTACAGACTAATACTACCAACGACAGCAAGGAAAAACTGATTGATATCAGCATTGAAGGGGTGTAAGGAAATGTAAATATATGATGTAAATCTAATCTAATGTAAAAACGTCTTCTACTGACAAGAATCTTCTTACTCACTCAGTCTAAATGACGCAACTGGAGCATCAAAATTTCAATAAATAAGTTTCGCTATAAACAGCAAATCAGAAATATACCACAATTTTACGTTTGTTAAGCAAAGGGAAACTAGAGATATTGGCCATTGAGTGGCATGTTTGCAGGATCATATGTTTTCATAATTATATTTGCCGTTTTCAGTTAATTGAGTAATATTGCAAACGAAACACATTACCCCAAACACTATCAAAATAGGCGATTGTGTTGTAATGGTAGTGCCGAAACACAATGAAATGTGTTACACATAAAGTAGAATAGGTTATAATAACAGCAGTATAGCTATGAGAGTTCTGGAGCAAAATCCCCTAAGAGTTACCACAGGAGTCTAAATTCACTTTTCCGCCATCTTGGATTTGGAAAGAAAGGGGAGAGAGATGTAGCTATCGAGGTAGATCGCGATTATCATTTTGATCGAGTCGTAACCCTGTTGATATTTTGAAGTAATTCACTGCGACTAGCTATATCAGCCTTACAACATATCAAAGGATTGAGGATAGCGAATATGCATATACGAGGGATGTCCGGTTACTAAGGTACGTTTGCGCGAAACAACGCCTACGTCGCTCCGATCAGGTTGCAACTTGCACGCATTTTGGATATGCATATGTACTGCATATACGGCTATTGTCATTGCCTTAAGTTCAGCACAACGTGTGCAGTGACAGCCGCACAATGTCAGTTCCGATCGAAACATACTCCAAGTTTAAAGTGCGAGCGGTCATTCGTTTTTTGCATGCAAATAATGAAACATCTACCGAAATTCATAAAAAAATACTGAAGACTTACCGAGAGGGCGTTATAAACAAGTTAGTGTTTGGTGTAAACAGTTCAAAAGTGGACGTACATCTCTAAACGATGATCCCGAAGGTGTGCGAAAAAAAAACGTGAACAGGGAAAACGGATGAGAATCCAGACCTGGCTCCTTCTGATTTTCATTTGTCGGGAAAAAGTTTGAAAACGACGACGAATTTCAAGAGGAAGTACAGCAGTATCTTACAAATTTGGATCGCACCTTATACGAAGAGACTTTACAGAAGCTTGTGCCTCGCTGGGATAAGTGTCATAACACTGGCGGCGATTATGTTGAAAAGTAGCTCACATTTCACGTTTTTACTTTTTTCACGCTCCTTCTACCTCGGCCACTAGGTCCTATTGTAGAGCGGATGCATTCGTAGAGTTCATCAAACATGTCCAAGCCCTTGAGGTAGCTCAGAATCTTGTTTAATGAGGAATTTTTCAGGTCAGCTAGGGAAGTAATACCCTTTCCAAAGATGAAGAACCTGATGCGGGTGGCCGCAGGACAGTGGCACATAACGTGCTCTACTGTTTCTTCGTCTTCCATGCAAAGCCGGCATTCGGTTTCTTACGATAACCCTATTCTGTGTAGGTGTTTTCTGAGTCTGCTGAGTTTCTGAGTGACCTGTAAACACAGAAGTAATTATTTTGATCCTTTTACGATCTCCGGTTTTGACATGATTGGGTGAAATGCACTCCTTCGCATGTACCAAACCAGGAGAACTGCTCCAAAATTGGAGTACTTTCTGTTTTAACCAGAAGCAAATTTATCGTTTGGATACCGAAGTCGATATGCCAATTACCGGTTCTGGATCCCGGAAGCAGCCCGCAGCACTCTCTTTTGCATAGGTGTCGGCTACCTCATTACCTTGAATGAGGGAGTGGCCCGGGTCGTAGATTAGGGTTAGTTTATTGGGCGCCCATATTATATTCAGAATAGTTTTACAGCTCCAGATCAGTTTAGAGTGGCATTTGTGCGCCTCCAATGCTTTCAATACAGCGTGGCTGTTACTGAAAATTTGTGTTTGAGGTTTTTGTTCAAAATTTCTCTTGCGCACATATCAATGGCGTAGATTTCGGCCTGAAAAGTTGTTGCATATTGCTCGAGGTTGTAATGCTTTTCGACTCTTCGGTTACTGCAAAATATTCCTGCGCCGACGCTCTGCTGTGTTTTCGATCCATTCGTAAACCAGCATGTGTTTGCTTGCGTCAGTTCGGTTTCGTTACATCTCCATCCCTCTCTGTTTGGATAGGAGGTAGTAAAGAATGTATCGATCATGTGATGTGTGCACATCAGGTGAGTTGGCATTCCCAGCATGCCGTCGGGAATAATCGTATCTAGCAGCCTGTTTGCCAAGAACACATGAGTGCGCGGCGATTGATTCGCTATATGCCAAAGGCGAAATGTAGTTAATCTGGCCTCCCTCTCCAAAACAATATAGAGGCGAGAGATCCAGAAGAACTAATACCAAAGACGGGGTGGAAGAAATTTGCGTCCGTAATTGCCGTGCTCGCCATCATTTGTATAGATGTGAGTTTTGCTGTGGCAATAGCGTGTTGCGCTTTCCGCCACCAAGCTATTGCCCCATAAGTGATGGTCGGACGTATTACCACCACATACAACCAGTGAATAAATTTTGGGGATAGCCCCCAAGACCGTCCACATACCCTGCGGCAAGACTATATGTACAGCCTCGCCTTTTGGAATACTTTTTTCAGATGCGGATTCCAGGTTAATGTCTTGTAAAATATGACGCCTGGATATTTTCCATTATCTGCAAATTCTAATTCCACGCCTTGAATCGTGGAAGGTTGTAATTTTTCCACTCTCTCTTCCTGGTGAACGGTATTATCGTGGTTTCGTGTGGATTGATGCATAGATCTTCCCTGCTGCACCAGCTACAAATGGCATCAATTACCTTTTGGAGGGCAGTGGAGATTTCTCTCTCACCTGACCCCCTTAATAGGATGACAATGTCATCCGCATAGGCTTGCACCTCGGCTCCAAGTGCTTCAATGATGGCCAAAAGGTCGTCAACGAGGAGTGACTATAGCAATGGGATAAAATCCCTCCCTGCGGACGCCCGCCGCCCGGCCTAATTTTGAACATCTCCCCACACAGAGTCGCTATTACAAGCCTGTTTCAAAACATAGAGGCAATCCAGCCTGCTGTGATCGGTTCTACACCACGTGCAGTAACCGCTCTGTATAGGGATGGCTGGATTGCATTATTAAATGCTCCCTCAATATCCACAAATGCTGTCATTGCAATTTCCTTGGAATCCAACGATTCCGTTATCTTGGAGACCAAAATGTTTAATGCAAGATCATTGGCTTTACCCGCTTGATATGCATGCTGGTGTGTGTGAAAAGGCCTATCTGATAGAATATCTCCTCGGATATGATGCTCTATCACCTTTTCTAGCGTTTTCAGTAGAAAAGACATTAGGCTAATTGGACGAATAGTCTTGCGGGGTGGTGTGGACTTCCGGCTTTGGGAGTGTACACCACCCTGACCTCCGTCCAGCTCATTGGTATATAGTTCCAACCAAGGCTAGCTCTGAAAAGTCTAACCAGGTGAGAAATTAGCACAGTGCTGCCCTTTTGGAGGAGCACTGGAAGTATGCCATCCTCACCGGGCACTTTATTCAGTTTGAGCATTTTAATGGTCCAGTTAACCGCGTTGAATGTTACTACTCTCCTCGCTATTTGTCGATCAGCAACCTGTGGTCGCTTGGCCCCGCGAGGAGCAGTGTCAACTCTCGAGAGATCATTCATCATCTGCCAGTCTGGAAAGTGATTCTGTGCCAGAAGCTCTAGTGTCGCCTTTCATGAGTCCGTGAATGTGCCATCTGTTCGTTTTAGCGAGCCCAGCATGTGCACCGGATCTCTTGAGAGTACTTTGTGGAGCCTTGCAGTGTCAGGTATGTTCACTAGTCTCTGACAAAACTTCCTCCATGACTCTCTCTTGGTTTTTCTAATCTCTTTGTTATACTTCGTTAGAGCCTGTCGATATTTGTTCCAGTTGCCCGATGTTTCAGCCCGATTAAAGAATGTGCGTACTTCTTTCCTACGGAGGCTAAGGTTTTGATTCCACCAAGGTGTGCCTCTGTTATCTCTTTTCACCTTTAGTGGACAGTTCATGTGATACGCTGAGATTAGGGCCTCTCGGATTTAATCCGCCACTAACCGTATTTGATCTATGTGATCTCTGATACGAGTCAATTGCACTGCTGAGATTCTCTTGCAGGGAAGTGAGGTATCCCTCCCAGTCAGTGCATTTGTAGTCACGGTAGGTGACGGTTTTCCCATATCCCACCATGAGTTCAAATTGGATGTATCGGTGGTCAGAGCACGACGGCTCTGATGACACTCTCCAATTTTGAATTTTCGTGCTCATTATATTCGAGTTGATAGTTATATCCAGTACCTCCTTCCTGTTGTAGGTAACGAAGGTTGGTTCAGACCAAACATTGTTGACAATTAGCCCTTCCCCTATAATGTAGTTAAAAAGTGACTCATCTCTGTGGTTGATGCCGGTGCTTCCCCAACCCGTGTGGTGAGAATTAGCGTCGCAGCCAACAATCAGATGAGTGTTGTTCCTTTTACTGTAGGCGATTAAATCTCGCACTACATTTGGAGGGTGTTGTTCCCCTTCTCCCGGGAAGTAGGTAGAACAGACGATTACAGCCAGCTCACTCGGCCTGAGTTGGACAGTCAAGGTTCCTGCACATAGGCCACAACGGTTTGCTCTTCGCAGAATCTTTTACTTAGTGTATGTTTAATTTCTAACAATAAAGTAGTCTGTCTGTAATTCACAAATGTACCTTAGTAACCGGACATCCCTCGCATATAGCGTTAATGTAGTTAAGGGATTCATCGCAGTTTTGACTAATAAAATTATTCTTTTTTAAAATTTAGATGATCTAAAAATAAATTATCCATCGCAACATTAGAGGTATAGAGATCCAAAAAGTGTTTAATTGTACTGTAATAGTTTACTAGAAGAATTTCAATTGTTTGTTGTTAACATTCTCCAGTTTGACCATAAATATTTCCTACAAATTGATAAGAAACCATAGAAAATGATTATTGATGAGCGAAAATTGAGTTATAGGTAAATAAATTATTTTTAACGAGAAAAATTCAGTACTCCAATATCGGCTTAATTACCCGTTGATGATTCATTAATCATTTCGAACCTCGGCTTTCTAGCGTCAAGCTTTTATCCACTAATTGAGATACAATGGTTCAGATAAATTGATATTATATTTCTTTCCTTAACAAGATAGCGTATAGTTTTTCATATACTCAATACGGTTTTGTCTATTTAATTTTATAAGTTATAGTTATTTGAGAAAATCTAAAATTTTAGAATATCCAATCTTCTAAAACGGTATGTTTTAGATTCGAAGGCAATAACAAAGTTTTATCTATTGTTTCCAAAAAGAAATAGATGGTCTAATGCGTCAAATTCTTTAAACTAGATACATTTGTGGTTTATATACAACCAACTTCATAATATTTATGTAGCTTTTGTTATGAACGTTATGCATGAATATATGCAAATTGTGCGTAAATATTTAAATTTTACAGATATGTGAACAGTGAGTATTTTAATAAATTTATTGCCGTGTAAAATTGACATTAACTGGTATTACGTATTTGTATGTAGTCATAAAGTTTTATGGACTACTGAAGAATAATTATTTAGAAAGTGACACAACCAGTTTCAATTAACCAACGTCTTGAAACGGTTTCAATAAAAAGTAGCAGTATAAGTAAATAAAAAGTGAAATGAAACAACTTGCATAGCACCTCATACATATTATGTACATATCTTGCCGGAAGATATGCACTATATAAATAAAAATGTAAGTGTTCGTTTGTTAAAAATCTTAAATCTCCGAAAGCTCTTCATCGATTCCTTTGTAATTTTGACACAACGTTGCATTCGAATAAGCCCGTGTTTTTATAAATAGATGTTACTCCTGTGACAGGTAAAGCATCCTATTTTTCTTTTTGAATGTAACCAGTCTGGGCCACAGCAACACATGGCCGGGGATAGTTAGTTCAAAATAAGTTCTAAACTGTTATTGTTATTATTTTCATGTATTTATTGCTTTATATTTCATACACATTGACATTGACAACATCGAACACGTTTTTAGGGTCCACCGATCATAAAAGATAAACAAATTAACTTCATGTTAGCTCTGAAAAAGATTGAACCTCTAACAGGATAATTCAGTTCAAAATCTAAATATTTTCCCCATTATATTTTACTACGACAATTTGGAAATTATTTTGATTAATGTTAATAATTATTTTTACAGATAACATTAAATGGAAATGCCAAAGGTGCTGGTTGCAATAATAGAATTGGAAGCAAATCAACTTTAGAAGGTAAGGCTAAGTATTTTTAATGTTAAATTACCGACTTATTTGCAAAATGTAAAATGTTAATTCATAATAACAGTAACAGAGAGAGCAATAATCCCCGAGAACCGCGTGAATGAAAAAGTTCTGAATTGGTGTAGTGCTATTTTCTTTATACTAAGGTGAGAATTTATGAAATAAATTAAAATTATAGGAATTAAAAACAAAAATATTGTAAAATATGTAACGTTGTAAACGCCGGTGAACTAAGTATCGTAATATTTACCGCAATTCTTACCTACGCGTATTAGTGCGAGAACACGACCTTCCTAGTTCATGTGCATTCGAGGCTATTCGTATTTCCAGGCGCCACCTGTCCCTCTTCTACGAATCTCTATGATTAAATTTCGGCGTAATGCTATTCCATTGGCCACCCGAGTCACGCGGTCGCGCTTCAGCGAATAATAATGCTGCTCGACGAAAGATCGACAATTGATTGGCTAAAGGTGCATCCCCTTACATCCCTTAGTACCGATGTTTTTCCCGCAATTAAGTAACAGGCCTTGGCAAGCAGCAGACACAGAGGTTGTGCGAATTCCTAGTCTTAGCAAAAGATTGGTATATTTTGTTTTACCGTGTGCAAGTACGATATAACTGCAAACCTGTGAGGTGTAGTTATTACCGACCGAAATTATTTCCTGGGATCCTGTGTACTGTTTCTGATGGGGCTATAGATAATTCCCCGAGGCGTTGCCGATACAGACACCGTGACCGAATTGGACTACCGCTAACGACGAAGGCGAGCCGCTGAGATAAACTCTCCGCTTCTCAGATAAGTTCAATCCGTTTACTCCGCACGTATCTCGAAACCACCGTAGATTCATTGTGTCGGCATTTTTCAGGCTGTGCGCACGATTCCCGTGCGCCACGGACGAGAAATTCAAGGTCTGCACCGTATAATGTTGAAGTTTAACCATCAAAAGACTTTCAGTATTTCATTTAACAACGTTAAATATCATTTTGTAAATTGCAAATTCACATTTCCATAAGTAAATTCACTATTAACGTAACCCATAAATTCGTTTATTAGTTTATAATTTTTTTTGTTAGATATATATATATATATATATATATATATATATATATATATATATATTCGTCTATACCGTATCTTGTCACAAATTAGCTACGTCAATAGCGTAAAGTAAAACAATGTAAAATCCATGTAAAGAACATCCGATACACGTCTCGTACAAACGCGAACCGACCGCATGTAAATAGCCGCCATGAATGTCAAGGTTATGTAGTTACTTTCTTGTTATATCTGTCTTTCTTTACCCAATAATTAGATTGCATTTTCCTTTTTTTACAACTTACTGTGTTTTTCTAAATGTATGTGTATCGTCCATCGATCAAACAGATCGATTGACGATTTGTTGATGTGTTTATTTATGCAAGCTTAAATGTTATATATTTTGCTCTGAATTATCAATGTTATCTTATATGTACCGAACTTGTATTTACTGACATCCGAATATTACGGGAAATTAGTCAGACATATACTCTGTTTATTTAATCGTGCCCTTGGCTTTTATTTCGTCAAACGTACTTACTCTCCGAACATCCTGCCTTTTCCGTGCTTATGAGCCAAGTCACTACTGATGTAAAGCTCGGTGGCGCCAACCATTAGATCGTTTGAATTACACCCCATCTCTGCAAAGCTAGTCGCAAGCCAGCACCTCTGGACAAGCACCTTTGAAGTAAGTAGCGTATTTTGAACGACGAAATATTCTGTTGCGTATCAGAATCGGCGCCGTAGGTTTATTTTGAAACATGTAACCCTAGCAAATAGTCTTTATACAGTGTTTACGGATCATAAAATACAAAATAGGATACGGTGGCTTAAATAGTAAAAAATAAAAAATACCCTTACCACCTCGATGAGTGAAGAACTCCTGGATACGTATTTCGGCAACTAAG
>JARFOC010003263.1:0-11388 GCA_031763485.1 Osmoderma eremita | reverse complement strand
CTGCCATGGTTATTAGCCTTTTCGGTACACTAGGACTGTAATGTGGCAAGCGCTACGAGCCGACCGCCTATTATTACTCCAGAATTTGACTTCCAGGTACTCATTTTTGCAGCCTGAGTCGCGCCGTGTCCGTAAAAACGCCATCGATATTATTGGCGCCGGCCTGGAATCGAACGCGGGCCCTTCAAGTTAGTAGTCTAGCAACCAACGCACTAGACCACTACAGCACTATTTATATACCTTTCCGATAAATAAACGCATAGAATAATAAAGAAAGTAGAGTGGCACTTAATGAAAAACAGCATAAAAAGTTTGAGGTACCAGCAACTGATAAAGCGCCATTAAAGTGTCATCGTCTTTTGTTGGAATCACCATACCAATCAAAAACAATGAAAGACGAAATTAAGTTTTTGCCTACCAGGCGCCGTCAGCGTTTTTCCGGCCATTTAATAATAATAATAAATGCTTTATTTCCAAAAAAATCTAATTTAAGGAAACGTCAATTGATAGAAAAGAAAATATATCTGTAAATAGTGTAAAATTATGTGAATATTTAAATTAAAATTAAAAGCAAACGAATTTACAATTAAAAAGAAAAAAAAGAAAGCAAGTGTAAAAGTTAGAAAGCTTCATCCAAAAATTCCTGCACGGAATAATAGGGTCTCTGTAGAAGAAACTAGTTCAGAGATCTTTTAAAAGTGTACAACGAGTGTTGTTTCATAGCAGGTGGCAAACGATTATATAGTTTAATACCCATATACATTGTGCTTTTACTGGTGAGAGAAAGTCTGTGTGAGGGCAACTGAATATCAGTATTCCTGATGTTATAATTACGAGGCGCATTATTTTCTAAGAGAAGCTGATGTTTATGTATGAATATGTACACCTTCTTGGAGAATATATAATCCCACAACCGTCAACACCCGGAATCTAATAAAGGTATTGCTACATGAGGTTTGGGGTGTAGCCCCTACCATTACTCGAAGAGCCCTTTTTTGAGAAAGAAGTATATTTTTAACATCTGAACTGGAACCCCAAACTATGATTCCATACCTAATTCGATATTCAATCTCCGCTGAATAAATTAATTTTAGAGTATGTATATGGATTACATTTTTTAAATATCGAAGTTTGAAAATGGACTTACTTACTTATGTTTGTTTCTTTTTGTATATTTATATCCCCAATGTGTAAACGACTGTGGTATAGCTGAAAACACAACATAGTTTGTTTTTGAACCATTTAAGAAGAGTTGATTAGCAACGAACCAGTCACTGCGACGTTATTAGTTGAAGTCTTAATATTATTTCTATCATCACTTACAATAATGATGGTGTCATCAGCATATATAATCAGACAGTATCCTTCAATGAAAGTATTTATATCATTTATAAATAATTTAGCATTAAGGAGAAGGCTGACGACACCTGTTAGCCGGAAACTCGAGTCGGTCTTTATTCCTTACACAAATACCTAGCAATTTCAGATAATCTTCTAACGATTTAAACTCGACCTAATTTTACCACCATGATGGATTGATTTTTTTTTTGATTATTTGTACATAGTAGCAGCGAACTGATTATTTAAGTGGATGACATCTGTTGCTTCACCGCCTTCTACAATGAAACACGCATCTACGTCTGCTCCCTTCACACTACAGCAACTGCAGGCCGGCGTAATCCACGTCTGCTCCCTTCACACTACAGCAACTACAGGCTGGCGTCTCTTTATCTTTGGTGCCAACATCGCTCAACGAAATTGTGCTTGTATTTCTTTGCTTCATTCATCTAGATATGATCAACACTTCCAGTCAACAAAAGTTGATTTAGCAAATTCCCTTTTATCGGCTGTTGCAGAGAAACTAGAGAACTTTTTCGTTTTGAAGCATTTGAAACTATTTGAAATGTGTTTAAGAGTATCTAAGAGTTGTTCATTTCAGATGAATATGTATATTGTATTAAAATTCTGTGCCCGCACCTGAATTGTAAATAGAGCATACTCTCACACATGAGCCCCGTGTAAAAAGCAGTTTGACAAATTTGAACCAAAACCGTAAAGTTAATTAAATAGCGTTATAGCAACAAAATTTCAAGTTTTTACTTTAGGTCTAGAATTGAATCAGAGAAGAGCATTATTAAGCTGCAATCATTAACTCACAATAGTTTTCTTCACCAACGATTTTAGACGTTTTCAAATAGCCGTGCTTGAAATTTAAATTTAGGTCGTCCGAATAATGATTCGATTAATAAATTGTACAATACCCCAATTCCTAAATAAATGTTAGAAATGTAAATTACGTTAATGTTGAGTAATAATAAATAAAGTTATGGGCTTTTTCACTGATTCTTAAATAAAAAAATTATCTTTTTTCTTTTTATATTTTACTGTTTTCCTCAAACTATGCATTTTAACTGTCCGAAACCCATATAATGAAACCGGAAGTAATAATGTACAGCTGATTCGACGATTTGGCAAAGGTGTATCGAATTCTCATAAACTCTGTACTGCATTCGTCGGTTGAGATGATCCATAATTAAACTACATAACTTCGGAGTGTATGAGCGATTGCTGAAACTTATTGGTTCGTAGATCACGGATAGGATATATTTCTTTACGATATTGGTAATCACTTTAAAAATGTTAAATATGGCGTATATTTGGATAATTTGAAGCTTTGTCATTCAGTGGCCCGCCTTGATGATTACACTTTAATCGACGATGACTTGTGCAGGTTTTCCAGGTACTGCAAGGTTAACAGACTTAAACTGAATATAACCAAATGTAAACATATACTTTTTTCTCGTCAGTTGTCACCGCTTTACATGGATCTGTTCCTGGATGGAATGTTGATCCTTGCGGTTAGAACCGTAAATGATTTGAGGGTATCTTGGATTCCAGACTGTCGGGTGCGAATCATATTGACTCAATAACTAAGCGTACGTGACGTTGTCGAGGTGTCTTGTTAAGAGTCAGAAAAGATTACCATAACCACTCTACAGTTATTACTATTTGCAACACCCCAGTAAGACCGATCCTTGAGTATGCATCGACAGCCTGGAATCTTTATTATGGTAGGCACACTGACTCCCTAGAAAGAATTAAAAAAAAAGTCATTAAAACTCTAAATTACAGATACAATCGCGGTAAAGATTTTACATCATATAAATTCTTTTATATTGGAAATCTTGGAGAATCGGCGCATTTTTAATGACGTCCTCTTTATTTAGAAAGTACTAAACAATCTAATTGATTCCGCTGTCTACGCGAATTGTACCAATTTCAACGTACCAATCCTGCAAGACGTATAAATTTTATGTATGGGCATACGGGCAATTACTACCTGGATTCTCCACTGGTGAAGTGCATACGCTACTTAAATGTGTATAACTGGCGTTATGACTTGAGATTATTTGCGCAAAACTTGAAATATTAAAAAAGAATTTTAGGTCTAAATTCTCATACTATTAGCCAGTGCTTCAATACTTCATTGTAACATCACTTGATTGGTTGTTGTTGTTGTTGTTTAGAAAAATCGGCTACCGCAACGGAGATTCGAACCCCGAGATCCTGTACATCCTGTATTGGTTAGAAATACATAATTATCTTGAAATAACTGAAGCATTAGATACATATTATGTATTGTACGTTACATCTTATGTAATTAGTGTTATGTAAGTAGTTATGTAATAAGTGTCATTCGTTCATAGGCCTTCCTTGGTCTGTTAAATGACCTATATTAGTAAATAAATAAATAAAATATACTTCAAATTATATTCTATAGAAAAGGAGAAATCTGTTATAGCTTGCGATATATTTCCAAAAGTGAAAAAATCTTTCAAATCTTTGGGGCAAGGAATGTGCTGTGTGCCGGTGTTCGCTTATTACAACCACCCTTAACAAAACTAAAAAAAGTTTATGACGGTAAAATAAAGTAACTTTTGAAACACTCGGATAACCCGAACATGATTATATCAGGAAAAACATTGTCACATAGGATATGATTTAGTTTGACAACATGAAGATTAAGGTTAAAATATGTATTACCGCCGGTTCGTGCCAAAGCGACCGCCACTTTCATCTAATACAATCAAAGAGTATCCGCATTATTAACATAAAAATCCAGTTACGTTTCGTCTTCAATCCCGATATTGCGACCCGTACAATAATCCCGAGACATATATACGCTTAGAGATATGCAGAATATTTACTGCGTACTTTAAAACACCAACGCATACAGGCGCACACACAAGCGACATATTCGAATATATTGAACGCTCCCACTTAAGCAAATTGAAAACCATCTCTCCACTCATATTCCGTCTCGGTTTTCAAATATTCAAATAGAGATGGTGTAGTGGGCTGGGGCGACTCGGGACCCGGATCGGGAGAGACAAATCAGGACCAATAACTTCTAACCCGTACTGCTTCGCTATTCTCGTCCGCCGCAGTAGTCGGGGGGCCTTGAGGGACCCGTGCCACGGCCCGAGTATAGATTTCTCCGCGTTGCCGATATTCAAATGATCTACGACCCCTGCTGTCATTGCGGCAGCGTATATACGAAAGGGGTTGCGAAATATTTCACAATCGTATTTTCTGGTAGGGTGAACACTTTCGCCGCTGCCCCGTCTTTTGTGTGGATATTTGTCTGTCATATGCAGCAGGGGGAATTAACGGTAAGCCGTATGGATAAATATATTTTCTTTTTATTTGGTTATTTTCTAAGTGAGAAATTCTTGGCAAATAACTAGGGTAGAGAAGTATTAATATTTGCTTTAATATATAGTGCGTGGTATATTACAATAATTCCTCCTTTTCGTTCTTTATTTGAATGAACTGTGTAAATTATAAATCGGTGGAGAGATTCTTAGTTTTGCTAATTACACAACAGATAAAGGCTGGAATGGTCTAAAACATGGATTTGGATTGGGTAGAATAAAGGATTCTTCACTGATATTTCCTTAAATGTACACAAAACTAAATATATGTCGGTTATGGAGATAAATCAAAGTACCGTAGAGCGGGGATATATGCAACGATTTTTAGTTAATTTTCTTAATAAGTTTTAAGTGGCTTCACCAAATTCTTTGGTTTCTGTTAATATTGTTTTGAGTTTATGTCTACTTTTAATTTCTTATTATGGTAACCAAAATTTGTTTGTAATTTTCTGTATTTTTTTAAATTCTTTGTCGTTCCATATTACCCAGACTTTGGGGTTATATGAAACGCTACTTTATTTTAATGTAAATACAACTAGTTTCACATAGGAAGCCATTGGCACCTTTACGGAACGATTGGTTGGTAATTACAAAAAAGTTAAGTCGAAATTTCGACGAGAACGAACGCCAACTAAATAATAATGCAAGTTATAAAGAAATTAAGCATTTATTCATGTTAAAAAAAAACATTAAACTATTATAAATTCGAATAGGATAAACGATATCAGAAAAAAAAGTCACTTTAAAACAGATCACCTTCAAATATGTAGATGCCTCTATTAACTATTGGTTCTGATAATTCAAACTTCATTTGTCCAAAAGTGATTGTGTTTATATCCTGCACAGTAGGATATATAAATTTATTTTTGCACCCATTTAAGGCCTCAAATAATCCACCTTAATTTTATCCGGAGCATATATTTTTAACACCTTTGTCACAAAATATTTTTGATTTTCTTTTTTTGTGTCTTTATTATAAACAAATTCGCACACTATAAATTTATTTGATGAATTATCACAGCCTTTGGCTGGAATTTTAACTTGTGTCCTATCAAAGTCTCCAGTCTCATGATTGCCTAAATAATCAGATTCAAGTTCTACATAACCACATTCATTATCATTAACTTCTAAACTAGCTTCTTGCGGGCCACTTGATGTTCCAGTCTGAGGGCTTGTTGCTTCAGTTTGTTCTAAATCTGTAAAATCTCCCAGAGTGCGACTTCTAACATTATTTTCCTTCGGAGTTTCTGCTGAGGATGGCAACTTAGTTCTTCACTCATCGAGGTGGTAAGGGTATTTTTTATTATTTTTTACTATTTTAAGCCACCGTATCCTATTTTGTATTTTCTAAATCTGTAGCAGATATGGCTTTTCCAGATGGGACATTAATTTTTCTTCTTTTTTAGCGGGAGTTTCCGGAGTGGCTGTTTGACGATTCATGATAACAGCAAAAGAATCATTTAAAGCTGCCTCCTGTACTATATGACGGCCTGATGGTATAAGATTTTCTAAAACCTTTTGTCTACTACAGGGAACAATTCCTGTTGCAGAAAAACCAGATATAATGTTGGTCCGCAAATTTGGTTGAAGAGCCTTCAACAATTTCTGGAGCATAGCTGGAAATTCAGTTTTTGGCAGCACGCCTCTATGTGTCAGTTTCCATTCTAAAAGTATTTTTCTCCAACATTTCTTCACAGGATGAAATACTGATACATCTAAGGGTTGGCACAAATGTGCGCTATTCGGGGTAGGTAAACAAACGCAATGTCCAGTGCTAAGAATAGTGTTTGAAGGAACACAAAATATCAGATAGTACTATACACTAATAAGTACGACTCTCGAGAATTTTATTCACGGGCGTAACTGCGCCCAAAGACGTAATTCTTCCGACAAGTAAGTATATACTATACCCCAAATAAGTACGAAGCTTATCCCAAGTAAGTATCTAGTTTAATATAAGAAAATAATGAATATCATGAAGTATGCGCAATTATAAGTTCAAGAAAGAAACGACTTCTTACAGGATATCAAAATTCTTAAATTAATATGACAAATTTCTTGAATGGATCTTGCTGGTAAGGAGAAGAAAACGAAGTACACCAAATATCAAAATTACTTCTTCCAAGAATTTGTTTTCTTATTAGAAAAGTAATTTCTCTTCATATAAGAATAAATAGTATTGGATTATCAAGAAATTCAAATATTTTTCTGAAAACTATACTTACTATACTACTTATATATGAGAATGAGAATTACTTGAATTTAGTGAGTCTTACTTGCCTGTAGAAATTACTTCTCTCAGTGCAGACGACCCAAACCCTGATCTTTCCGCCCGTCAAGATTTGGACCACCCACACCTTTAGCACATCTTCCGACACCACCATGCCCTCGGTTGGCGTGGGGTAACCCTTCTGTATCAACCCTAATGAGAATTAAGATTCAAACAGTGGCACGCAGATATACAAGTAGGCAAGAAAGACGGTGAAAACATCAAAATCCTAACTGCGACTTGTACACACATACTAAGTATAGACTGGGAGAAATGGGTCCCTCTACCTATATATGTACGTATTTCTCTTTGCGTTGTTTCTCCGTATATGGGACGACTTTTAAGTCGACTATAGCGTTCGTCACGTGACCTTTCGGTAATTCTGAAACGGAATGGCTAAAGTTGACTTGTCCCGGCGCTAATGGAATCTTCGCCTATATACAGTTGGCAGTAATAAAGTACATTTGTATATATAATAACATGCGAATATAGTATAAGATGTAAGGAGTAAAGCTAATAATAATCATAACACAACGAAACACCACCGTGGCTGCGCTGTGTGCTTTCCCGTGCCGCTGTTTGCTTTTACCTTTGTGTATACTGGCGAGGTGATAGAAGTTTTTTCCCCTTTCTCAGCCCTGCTGAGTCTAATTACCCTGAGTGCGTTTTCGGAGCGCGTTTCGTATAGGTGCTGTTAAGACATTTATGGTAATAGGAACGCATCTCGTTACGACTGTGACGTGTGTGCTGTTTAAGATCTATTATTTAAGACAATTATACTTACTAAAGCCGGGGTTAAGAGGTTCTATCCTGTGCTGTTTTGTCATAATCAAAGCTAAGATCTCGCTAGGAATAATTAAGGTCATTACTATTCTCCTGTGCCTTATACGTGTATCCATGACCGCCAACTCAGCTATAAAGAGTGAAACTTTAAAGGAATTTATAATTTGTCGTTCTTCTTTTAGCGGAATAAGATATTTCCTAGTGCTGCTTTTGGAAAGGAGAAGTTGTATGGACATTCCATATAGCGAAGAACATACACATATCCTCTTGCTTTGATTCAGCATTACTGTCATCTGATTTGTCACAAGATGTAAGTATGTAAGCTATGTTGGTTCTGACACAAAATCCCATAAGGTTTACACAGGGGGGTCTAAATTTACTTTTCCGCCATCTTGGATTTCATTGGGAGTGAGGGGAGAGATGGGAGGGCCCCGAGCACATCTCAACCGTTCAACTACAACGGCTATCTGTTATAATTGAACGGCTATCTGTTATAATAGAACGGTTATTTGTTATAATTGAACGGTTATCTGTCATAATCGAACGGTTATCTCTTATAATTCAACGGTTTTCTGTCATAATCGAACGGTTATCTGTTATAATTGAACGGCTACCTGTTATAATTGAACTTATCTGTCATAATTGAACGGTTACCTATTATGATTGAACGGTTATCTGTCATAATCGAACAGTTATCTGTTATAATTGAACTGCTATCTGTTATAATTGAACGGCTATCTGTTATAATAGAACGGCTACCCGTTGTAGTTGAACGATTGAGATGTGCTCGGGGCCCTCCCATCTCTCCCCTCACTCCTCATGAAATCCAAGATGGCGGAAAAGTAAATTTAGACCCCCTGTGTAAACTTTATGGGATTTTGTGCCAGAACCAACATAGCTATTCTGCTGATGTACATCCTTATATGAAAATCTACATTTCATAAATTCGCAATCCAATGCCATATGTTTTTGTGCTTGCGCTAGATGACCATAGTAACACTTTGGTCTATCAGTTAGCCACTATCTGCGTTTCCAAAATCGATTTTTGCCATCATTAGTTCATATCCGGTTGAGTGTTTACCATGCTTTTCTTGAAAGGTCGAATCTAGAAGTACATTTACCAGAATCAGCCATGAACTGGGGATTGTCTGGGTCGCTACAAGTTCAATCCCCACCCTATGCCTCTTAAATGGTAAAATACCCAGAAAACAGTTTTTGTCCCGATGAACAAGGGATGTCCTGAATTCAAGATATTTGGGAAACTTCAATTCCTTCTGGTGGATAGGATTTCCTTGATTTTCCGTAGATTTAGTCCATTCCTTGAAGTCCCTAGAAATGGTGTTTCATAGATGCACCGTTAATATATTGAGAAGAATAGGTGCCAATACAGAACCTTGGGGTAGCTCGTGATTAATTGTACGACTTCATCCAGTTTCCCCCCACTTAGATGAACGCGGATCTCTCTATGTTACGAGCCATGTTGTTCAACAAATCAAAGAGTAATATGTCAAATATTTAAAAGGAAATATTAGTTTATGAAATGGATAATGTATTAAATGTTCCAACGGTATAACAATCTCTGATGAACACGTCAGCATTTGCTCCAACTTTTAGCCTTCCTTCCACTGGATTCCATTCTGTTAAAGCTCGTATTTAGTTTTCCCTGTCTCATCTAAGTATGTCTTCGAACCATCTAATCCTTTGTGCTTTTATACATCTTACTATGTTTTAGTGTTTTAAAATTTCTTCTACTTCATAATTCATTTTCATTCTTCTTGGTCCTATGGTTCTTTTGAAAAATTTTCTTTCAAACATCTTTAGTTGATCGTCGTATCTCTGTATTAAAATCAAGGTTTCTGCTGTTTGTATCCTAATGCAGAGGCTTAACATTGCCGGTTTGAGTCCTATTCCATCACGCTACATTAGGTTTGTGTAAGTGTGTGTTGTGTATGAATAGTATGGCTTGTTACTGTTTCTCCTCGTCGTAAGAGGACAACAGTGTTAATTTGTCCTCAACACTGAAGGGTACTGGGGAGAGATACCGACCGTCCTTGCTGCAACCGACCTTTATAAAAATCGATTGCAACAACGGAGAGATTCGAACCATCGGTATCCCCCAGAGATGCCTAGCTACGGATCTTTTAGTCGTATAAATTTTTAATTTAGTGTTTTTACTTACCCTTTTATCCGAGGGTAGTAATTAGTTGGTGTAAAACTTCTATCGTTTTGTGGCTTATTACCACTCTAAATATATAAATGGATCAACCGTTACGAATTTGTGGTCTTTATTTACGTCGATGTCATTTTTCTTCTTCTGCTGCAGAACATGCATTTAGTCTTTACCTCATTTATTTCTAAATGTTTTGCTTTGGCCTTTTTGGCCCTCTTTTATAGTAAATGTTCCTTCTAGTTTTCTTCTGTTTCTTGTAACTATTGCTAGATGGTCGGCGTAAGCTACGGATTCGTTCTTCTACGTTCTTGGCTTCTATATCTTGCACTATGCTTTCTCTGTGTACTGTATCAAATGTTTTGTCTATATATCTATATTGTAATAGTCTGCCCACCCGATAAAAATATCTATATTCTTTTAAAAAAATATATTTTATTTATAAGAAATGCCCCACGTTGGGCGCCAATTGTAACAACCTCCTCCCGGTAACGTTTTTTATAATTCTTTTAAAAATAATAATATTTTATTTATAAGAAATACCCCACGTTGTGGAGACAATTGTAACAATCTCCCCACGGTAATGTTTTCTCCTATATTTTTAATAGTAACGTGGATGAAATTATTATTGGAACGTACCGTAGGTTAATTGTAGAGTTATGTGCCCAGATATAATTAATTTATTTTCACAAAATCCCTAGCAAAATTGGTTAATTGAAAATAATGTTTCCCTTTATACAAAGGTTGTAAATATTCAAAACCCCCACCTAAAATGATTGTTATATTTAAAAAAAAATGTCATGTACGCATTATTGAAAACAACTGTATTTAAACATTCTTCAATATTTGTTACCAGCAAAAACTCTTACTTACAGTTTGTTACTTCTCAGGAAGAGTTTCTAGACCTCTATGCCTCGATCCAGGTTGCTGCTGTATTCGTTATGAACTTATTTGTTAGATTCAAATGAAAATTGTGGGTTATAATATATATGGTTATGTCGTGTTTACAACTTTCTACCGTGACTTACCTTCTTATGTGAATTGTGTCCGTAGTTGACTTTTCTTTCCAATATCCGAACTATTAATCTCCAATGATATAAACACACTGTTCGGATTACTCCTCCCGCACAAAGTATTGATTAATTCGGGAAGACACGTGTTTCGGAAATACGTGGATTTCCATTATCAAGTCGAATAGCCGAATGCTATGATATAGCCGAATGCAATGATATAGCTTCAGCGTATTTTGCTGATCTTCCATATAATATCGTTCTTAATATATTGTAAGCAGGGTCTATAATTTGTACATTTGTCAAGCTCCTTTCTTCGGCATGGCCGCTATGAATCCCATTTTGCATTATTCAGCCCAAATCAAATTAATTGATATTTTTTAAATGAAAGAAATACACATTTCACTACATATAATATTACACTTTCAATCCTTAAAAGTAAAT